>JAAGNO010018916.1:0-19723 GCA_033439905.1 Ceryle rudis | reverse complement strand
CATCAGTCTGTTTATGACAGGAGGGCCTACTGATTTTGTCTCTGCCATCATCCATGGAACAGGGGGCTTACATGGATGTTGGTTTTAGTGGATCAGGGAATCTGGCCTTTCATTGAGTGATCAAATGTCATGTTCGTGGGCCTGTCACAACTCAAACACACGTGTCAATTTGTATAAACTGCTGTAGGTAGCATTGTATTTTGTAACTTATGAATCTATTCAAATTGTAATAAAAATAAAAATAACTTAAGGAAATGGTGTGTAATTAAATGAAACATGTTATGTATGTTAACTTCAGTTAGCAGAAAAAAATAAATACATGCTGAGAGTCATGGTTTAATAAATATCAGATTTGCAGATGGTAATTTGGAGCTTTTCCTGAGCTTTACTCTTGGAGGATAGTGGGGTTTGCAGTAACTACTGAATAATATATTAGCAGTTTTGATTTGGGGGAGAACTGGTTCTATTTTGTTTTGTTTTGAGACAATTGCGTGTAAAATCTAATTTCATTTAGCTGCTATGACAAAATCGTGTAAAATTAAGATTATTTTTTTCTAATTCAGATTAATTTCTGTATTAGAATTTAATAACTTTCTGAAGAGCGAGGACCATGTATTAAAACTTTTGGACATATAACACGAGTGGTCTGTATCTGTTTTTATTACATCATTATGAGTAAGAGCATGTTGGTTCAAAGTTCAAGTCCACTAATAAATATCCAATGAAATCAGAAGAGCTTCAGGTCAGTCATTTGCAAGGGAGTTAAAAGAGGCATCCAGGTGATGAAAGCCAAGTGATGTTGCTTCAGTCACATTCTTACAAAGTCAGCGTGTGGCTTATTAAGGTGAAGTTGGCAGTGCTGAGTTAACAGTTGGACTTGATGATCTTAAAGGTCTCTTCCAACCAAACCGATTCTATAATTCTGTGATTCCAAGTTGGAAGAAAATGTTTCTCAACATTGTATCAGGAAGAGGCTGTACTCAGTCTAGTGGGACTTCGGGTAGATAGGTGAGCCCTTCTCAACACCATGGCAACATAGTGCTATAGGGCTTGTTACCTTCCAGAGATTTGTCACCAGAGTCTGTCTATACCGAACGTGAATGCTGCATGTGCAGTACTGCACATTAGGTCACACACACATCTCCTCACTAGGTGGAGTTCTGCCTGTTGAAACCTCAGCATGGCGTGGGCAGACACAGGCATTAAAGCTGTGCTACCTCACAGCTACAGCTTTCCTTGGGATGTTTTTGTAGCACATAGGGGAATGAAGATAATGCACTGAACAACTCCGATGTTTGGGTCATCTTTTTTCCTTCATTGGTAGTGCTCTTCTGCTGCATGTTATAATTTCTGTACTGTTAATTTCTTAATTCTTCATATTTTTTTTTTCTTTCCTGCTGTGTTTCTATACCATCAGCAGGCATCCTGCACAGGTTCTCAGCTTTCTACTTTTTCTGAAAGCATGCAGCAACATGTGGCTTTAGTTCTGCATGAGAGACACTATGATAGACTGCCAGCCCCTGCAGAGATGTGGTTGCTTGTCCCAGCTTCAGCTGTCTCATATAAGATGTTCAGCTTAATCACTTCTCAAAGTCAAGCTTGTGTGACCCCTCGTCATTTTACTTCATTATTGGACTGAAATTCCAATGAGAGCTCATGCTTGTAACACAGCTTTGCACTCCAGCACTATAATGCAGAAGGTTCCTACTACAATCTTCATAACTTAAACTTCCCTTTGCTTCACTACTCTTATGCTTTAGTTGGGTTAACTTTTACATAAAAATATTAGTAGCTCTGCAAACTCCCAATGTTTTCTCTGAAGAAAAACAAATCCAGAATGGGGCTTATCTGTCAAGGAGCTTTGTGACCATAGTGTGTGGACACCTCCTTTTCCTCAGAGGTTCACAAGTTGTGACAGGCATTCAATCCCCTACAAACTCTGAAAGGTAGTGGGAAAAGGAATGCCGCAAACTGTGGAAAGAATGTTTCCTAATCTACTGTTCTTGTGGAAATAGATTTACACAGTTTAAAATTACAAGGGGTGCTGACCAAAGTGCTAGATCAGAACTTGACTGAGCCACTTTGGACACAGAATAATTACTCCTTGAATATTAAGGAAACTTTGTGAATACAGCTACCCTGGTTTCAACATACCCTCTAACACTGTTCTCGGCTTCAGGGTTACAGGCTAAACTAGATCTCTGCTACTGATGTGCTCTGTTTGACACAGCAGAGAGAAAGTACTAGCAAGAGGCCTGGCCTGTGCTGACCACTGTGAGCAGCATTCCAGCATTCCCCTTCCTGCTGGTTTATGTGACTGAGCAGGACAGCTTTAAGGCAAGTGCAGTTCACGGTTCTGGGACCCTGTGGTATTTATCTTCTCTCTCTCTCCCTCCCTCTATCCCAAACAGCAGCTGTATCATGGCTGCAACCCTTTAGATGGCCTGAGCATCCCACTTCTCACCCAAGCAGAAGATTATGTGAGAAAATGGAGAGAACCTGCTCCCAAAATTATTTGAAGAGGCCTGCGATGGCACATGCTTACCAGCTGGGGTCCCACAAGAGCTCTGCATTGGTGAGCATCACCTCGGTGCTGGGAAAACGGGCATCTGTGGTGTGTGCAAGCAGGTATGATTGCATTCAATTTGTTCTTATAGACCAGTACAAGAGCTAAAAGCAGATATGAAAGCTGAGATATTCATCTTTTCATGTCATGGCAGGAACTGGACTCTGAAGCATTGGCTTAGATTACCCAAAATATAATTTGGCCTTTCAGCTGCTGGGAATCTTGTTCAGATGTGCTAATATGTTGGCATGTGATTATTGACTGTATTGCGCTAGGGAGGTGGACCAAGGAGAAAAGCAGGTAGCACTAACCTCATTGCTGTTTGGGAAATTCTTGGAGATGCTTGGATTAATTATGATTTCAATTTATTCAAACCAAACCAAACCAAACCAAACCATGCAGCTCTTCAGCTAGTTAACTGACACACATAGCTCTTTTTCTGTCCTCCCAGAAGGCTGATCCAGTCAACATAAAAATTCTCACAAAGCTGAGAGAGAGTTAGCCAAATCCTTTGTGAAATAAGGCACGTGACCTGCAAACTTGGGCAAAATTGAGATCTGGCTTCAGACACTTCCCATCCATCCTGACTGTGGCCCAAGGGAAAACTGCCTCAAACACAGACTTCAAGTTCTCTGGGATTTGAGTCATTCCTACTGTTTCTAAAATCACAATTTATAGACAACTATCTGTGCCAGTCAGTTTTGCTATGACTAACATGTTTTGGTTTGGTTTGAGGTTTTTTGGGTGGGGTTTTTTTGTTTGTTTGTTTGGTTGGTTGGTTTGGTTTTGTTGTTTGGTTTGGTTTGGTTTTAATTACAGTTTTACAGCACTGCTGCAGTCTGGGGATTCCTGTTACGTTCATTTTCAGTTCTCTGGACCCAGTTTTCACAATAGGAAGGGGCCCAGCTCCCTACCCCACCTCCTGCAGGATGGGGTTGTCAGAAGAGTACTTGAAGCTCTGCAGAGAATCCTTCCTTCCTCAGGATCCAGTGATTTTTTTTCCCTCAAAATGTGGGTCTCTGATAAGCAGCTCCTGTTCTGCTGTTTTTTCCTCTCACTAACAATTGGCAGGATTGTTTGTTTTCCCACTCTGCAGTGTAGCTTTGTGGAGGCAGGCGGGCAAACTGCATGTTAAATTACAGTCCATGCATCTGTCTTAACATAGTTCAGGCTGCCTGTGCTTGTTAATGATGATGTATGTGGGGAGGTGGGGGATTGGGAGGGTTGTAAGGAAAGATCTGTAATCTTTGTCCTTCCAACTTCCATCTAGAAAGGTCCTTAAGCATGCACTGAAGAGCATAATATGTTCCTCTGAATTTGAGAGGCCCACTTCTATGCTCAGAGCTGGTTAGATGTTAAAGTGCCTTTCATTTGTGAGGCAACAGTAAATTTCTGTTGAATTTCACAAAACCAACTGGCAAAGAAACGACAGGGGGGAGATACCAGAGCAGCAGCAGCACATGAGCAAGTGTCTGTTTCTGTGACACCTCAACTCTAGTATGACCAATTTTGGTCCCAAACAAAGCCTTCCCTTTCTTCAGTGGGAGCAGTAGGCTCCATAAATCACCAGTGTTGCAGCTTTCCAGAAGGCAGCAATAATAGAGTGGGACATGCTAAAATAAAGTTCCTTCATCTGACTTCATCTGTGATATGTGGCACCATGCTAGGCTGGAGGAAATGCTCTCAGAAAAACTATGACACTTAACAAAGGGTATGCAGCAAGGGTGGATCAGTTGCTGTTCTGGGATGTACCTCCCCTGAACCTGATACCAGTTCTGGCTGACACCAGGGGTGGCAGTCCCAGCCTCCTGCCCACACCTCCATCCTCCCTTGTTTTACCCAAATTGAGCATCTCCCACCATGAATGCTTCCCTCCTGCTGTCTACCCAGTCTGAAAAAGGTGTCCTCCCTCCTGGTGGGAATAAACCCCATCTCCTTTGCTTGCTGACAAGTGATGTGTGCAGTAGGAGAA
The DNA here is from genome assembly GCA_033439905.1 of Ceryle rudis. NCBI lineage: Eukaryota > Metazoa > Chordata > Aves > Coraciiformes > Cerylidae > Ceryle > Ceryle rudis. The sequence goes on along the minus strand of JAAGNO010018916.1, from coordinate 15,185 downwards.
GGCCTCAGCACTGCAGCCTGGCATCCTCACACCAATAGCCCCCCTCCTGGTGTGCCTGTAATCAGTCACCATTTTTTGTTTTCTCATGAAGTTTATTACCATTTAAATAGCCTTTCAGTCTGAGACAACCTGGGGGGGTTTCTGGCCCTGCTGCTCTGTGAAATTAATTCTCGTAAGATTGTGTCCTCCCAGGAAAATGGTATGGATTCAAGTAAACTGTTTTAGAAACTGTTTTAAAGCCACACAAGACTTTCTGTGGCCCTTTGGTTTTGACTGGAGCACTTTCTATGTACTTGGTTTGGGGAAAGACAGGAAAGTATTTAATCCCAGTGAAAATTACAGCACCAAATTCTGCTGTCTGAGGCAATGGTTTTGACTACTGGCGGCAAATTCCATATTTTACTCAGCGTGTGTTTTTAGGCCTCAAAGATTAAAAGGCTAGACTGCAAATGCCTTTAATCAGGAAGCAATTAATTGCACAAATTTCCTCCTTGCAGTCAGCATAGCGCTCATCCAGGTAATATTCCCTGCGAGGCGATGGCTCATGCCTGCACGCTGCTTTTATTTCTGTATATCACTGCTAATTAGTTCCTGTTAAAGGGTAGGCCGGGTTGCTACAGGGGGTTCAGATAAAAGGTGCAGCCAGTTAAGACAATCTGAAGATAGTTTGAAGAAGAAAACCAAATTGTTTGTTTTCCTGCTGAGCTCTTTTTTTTTTTTTTTTTCTTTTAATTTTATTTTATTATTTTTTTCTGAAGAAAACTCACAAGCAGGATTCATGCTTTTGATGGAAATCAGGACTGGGTTTCCAAGGTTGTTCCGGTACCTTGATGTCAAGCACACTTGACTGGAACTTTTTCCAGAGTATCCTGGTGCTCACCCGAGACCTATCTCAAGTAAGAAACACCTAGTGCGTCTCTTTTGCACCCACCTCCGTGCAAAAGTTCACAGCCCTGGTTCTACATCAAAAATGATGCTCAGTTTCACTTTGAGAGAGATGTAGGTGTACCAGGGCAGGGAGAGCTGGGAGGGATGTTTAGCCCTCATTGACAGTCCCTGGGGCAGCACATACACAATGCCTCACAAAACAGAAGGGTAAGGCTTCAGCTGCTCCTCTGCTGCACGTTCAGGTCAGGGCCATCCCTCCCCCTCCCCCTTCTGCTAAAGCTGACACCAACTATGTTCTTTTTTTCAAACACAAGCCACACATCCTTCCTGTCCTACATGCTGCCTAGAAATGACAAACTCCCTCATTATGCTATTATTATAATTTACTAGCAGGAACCTTCCTCTCTGCACACACAACTCTTCATGTTTGACTATTATAATTGTATTTTCAAAGTTATAAATAACACATTAGCCTGGTTTATGTGTTCATGCAAGTCAAGCTATAAACTGGCAGATGAATGAAATTAACTATCTCCAGAATTCACATTCCTGTCATTTATTCAATTATTTGATCAACATAATTGCTCAGAGCAAGAGCTAATTGGAAAATGACATGCATTTACCCTCTCTATAGAGGAGGAGAGACTTATTGGGTATTTTACTGCAGGCACTTTCATTACTTCCAATATTCTGGAAGAAACAAGATTTTTAAACGATCCAGGCCCAAACACAAAGCTTGTTTGCTAGCCAGATGCTTTCCTACTCTTAAAATAGTTCCAGTATTTTTCAGTGCAAGAGTTTGAACACGTCTGTACTGCAGCGCATACAAGTACCTTGGCACATGTGTATGGGAGCCACAAGCCAACCTTGCCTCCAGGATTCTACAGCACTAAATGTGTCTTTGCTTCTGTATATCTGTATTCAGGCTGGTGCTGCAGCTATGCGTGTTTGGTTTTGCCTATGACCGGATCCCATCCCTGGGAACTGATATGGAGAATATCAGTTGACTGAGGCAGAAGAGCCTTTCAGGAGTAGGAAAGGCAGATGTTGATGTAGAAAACACTGTAATTTCCCACCTTGCCAGCTCAAACCCTGCATCAAGTGTTTGAAACACTGATGAATGATTTTTTTTCTCTCTCTCTCTCTGCTTAGATGTTCTGGTTAACATTGTGACTCTACATGCACACACACATCCACATGCCTGTGCACTTTGTTGCTAAATGAAAATCTAAGGAGGGGGTGCCAGACCAGAGGGGTGGGGGCAAAAAGGATCAGGAGGTGAAAGACTCAAATCCTGAACTGGTCACTGATTCCATTATTAGCTCTAGCATTGTTTGGGGTTGGAATATTTAATTTGTTTAAGTAAGAGACAAGCAAACACGTTTCCAGGCCGTGTGGAGGGGGAGGAAGCTCATTTATCACTGCCAACAGTTTGCAACCTATTGTCTGCAGGCCCTGAGGGGACCTGTGGGTTATCTGAAGGGGAAAGGGAGCTAAGAAAATCAACCCTACTGTCGGTTGCCTTAAATTCATAACGGATGGTCTGCACCTCTGCTGGAAAATATTTGGATCTGCAAATTAGAATTGGGTAAAAAACATTTTCCTCCTGCTGTTCATGAGCCTGAAGTGCGCATCAGGTTCTGGCTGCTAGAAAAGACTCCAAAAGTGGTCCATGGAGCATGTGAGGGCTGAGAAACCTGCTGTGCTGGATCTTGCCCCTTGAGCTCTAGCTGTGCTGCTAGCACTGCACAAGTGATACAGGAAACTCACTGTACTGCATGCAGTGTCCTAGGGACTGGTACTGTCTATATTTCATGAGTAGTTAACCTGGTGAGTAATTATTTAGTTCATCCAAGAGGAGTTTAAGAAGTGAGTGCAGCACAGCTCACTTGTACTTACACCCACACATTTCCGATAGGGGAGGGATTTTAAGGATATGAAGCAAAAGTATACAATAAGAGGATAAAAAATAGCCCCACCATGAGGTGGTTAGGGAGCTTGCAGTGCTTGTGTAAGTGTCCTGGTGGTCCCTGAGGGGAAGGAAAGTTCGATCTATTGAACTACTTGCAAGCACAATTTTGTCGTGCTGCTTAATTGAGGATGCCCTGCAGTTTGGAAGAGAGGGGTACTGAGGAAACGGGTGCCATTCCTGCTCGCAGCTCTGCTGTGCACACAGCCACAGCAAGCTGGAAACGAGAACGATGCCAAGGTCTGGGTGTCCTGTGAGTGACTCCAGCTAGTGAACAAATAGCCCCCGAGTGCGCTGCTGTGATCTTTAAGCTGTGACTAATGGTGTAAATCAGTAACCTGATGGCACCACAGAACATCTCACATGGGAAATGAAATGCAAGCTCCTTTGTTGTCAGCTCGAAGGATATGCTCCCCCCAAGGCCAGGCTGGCACCCCGCCGCCCATCCCACCGGCACGGGCACGGGCACAGGTATGGGCACCGGCACCGGCGCGGCCACCGGCATTGCCCCCGCCCGCGAGCCGCCGCCCGCCCGCGGCCGGGCGCTGCGGCGTCACTGACAGCAGGGGGCGGCCGCCGCTGCCGCAACCCGCCCTCCGCCCCGCGTCCCGCTTCGCGCCCCGGCAACTCCGCTGCCCCGCACCCAGCCCGGCAGCTCCGCATCCTCACACACCTTCAGCCCAGCAGCGTCACACGGCAGCCAGCCCGGCATCCCAGCAGTCCTGTACGCAACTCTGCAGTCCTGCATCCCCTCCACCCAGCACCCCTGCAGCCTTGGACTCAGCCCTCAGCCCTCCAGCCCAGCATTTCCATGTGCCCACCACCCAGCAGCCTCATATTCCCCCAGCTCGGTGTCACAGCAGTCCCATAACCAAGGACACCGTCAGACCTCCATCCAAACGTCCAGTTCCGTAGCTCTGCAGATCCACTGCCTAGCATCCAGTCCCAAAAACCCAGATCGCTGAATCTCAGCATCCCCACAGCCCAGCACCCCTGCAGCCCTACAGCCCAGGAGTCCTGCAATCCTGCAGCCCTACTGCCCAGCATTCCCACAGTCTATCATCCAGCACAACGACCAAGCTGTATAGCAGCCCCAAAGCTCCGCAGCTCTGTAGCTCGGCACCATCACAGCCCCACACCCAGCAACTCAGCAGCCCAAGCATCGCAGCATCCCAGCTCAGGGCAAGCAGCAGGCAGGGCTGGCACAGTGCTCCTGCTCGTGGCTCTAGCTTTTATTGTGGCTTCTGCCCTCAGGGACAATGACAGCTGTGACTGTGGAGATGGTTGTAGTTATACTGGGGCTTTTTTTTTTTGCCTGAGGCCCTGTTATAAACTGTACTGGCAGGTGTGCTATTTAATTCCTGGGAGGTGGAAAAATCTTTCTAGTGTGGGTTTGCAGCAGCCTGAAAAGGCAGCGTTACAAACGCACAGGATGCAGCCAGAGCTACTGGTACACTCCTGGTCCCACTGGTGTGCAGGGCTGGAGGTACGCATGCAATGCATGCTACAGCCTGGTACTTCACTGTGAGCTTTGTCCTCATCAGGAACGGTCCCACCTTATGGACAGTAACAAATTTTTCTGCAGGACTTTAGCATTAGACATGAGTACCGGAAACCTGGTGCTTTTGTTACACTGGGACATGCATCCCGCTGACTGCGAATCAACATGGCTGCACGTCTGAAATTGGAAACTTCAATAAATATATTGAGAAAAATGATTCTCTTGCACCTTTTGCCTATTCCTGCCCACTTGCTTGTCCTACTGAGCCTCATGCCGGCAAGTCCTTGCAGGAGGCTGGTAGCTTGTTCGATCTGATGGAGCATTCCCCTCCTGCCTGACTTACAGCAGAGCCTTGCTGTAAACCTGAAGCAATGGTACAGGTGTGTTGCTCCCCTGTGAACATATTCCAAAGGCACATGTGGGCTGTCTTAGCTGGAACGTCATTCTATTTTTAATTCAGGCACAAAATATATGTTTATTATTTTCAGCAGAGAGAAGGTACTTGAAATGGAAAAAGTTCCCCAAGTCACACAATGGGATAAAAAATCAAGTTGTGGAAAATATTTTCAGGTAAATAATAAAAATGCAGTTTGAGTCAATGGAAATGTTTCATTTCTGTACTTTCAAGCTGGTTTCTTTTCATCACTAAAAAGTAAAATTACTTAAATTGTAGAAGACATTTGAATAAAGAAATCACAATTCTAAATGTCAACAATGAAAAACCATGATGCTTTGATATTCGTATTTTTCTTCCTTATTATTTTTATTTGAGAAACATATCTGGTATATTTTCTTTTGTAGCTCCCACAAGAAAAGCAGTAATTTTAAGGAATCAGTATTTTTCTATTAGAAAATATTTTGCTGAAAACTCCTATCTGGAAAAAAAGCTGAAGATATTTAGTGTGAAAAGTCTATCAGGAAGCTTTTAGTTCCAGATGTGGTGTTCTACTTCCACTGGTATGACAGAGGTACTTACAATTAAAGTTCAAAGATGCAGGGCTGGTGGAACTAACTACATATTTCCTGATATTTGTGCCTGTTAGTGCAGAGGTGGTTAGACTGCTATTTACAAATCTGAGCTAAATTCATTCTCATAACAAAGGGAACAATCAAAACCTTAGCAATTCCCAGAGAGAAATTAGGGCCAGAGTAGCAGAGGCTTTCTCCTGTCTTCTATTTGGCTGTGGTGTGTTTGGAAGATGCATATAGCAGATGATCCAATCCTAGCCCTTCTCCAGTGAGTCAGAGTCAGCTTCTTGGGTCTTACAGATCTTAAGTCAGGAGGGAAGGATGGTCTTATGGCTTAGGATAAGGACTGTGAATCACAAGAGTTTATTCATGAAAAAGCAAATTGCTCTTTTCAGTTACTAGAAGATGTCTCTAACCAGCTAAGCAAGTTGCCACTAGAAAATTTCAGCTGTAGGCATTTTAAAGCTGGAAGGGGGAAAAAATAAGAAGTCTATTTGACATTTGATCGTTTCTGCAGCAACATTACATTTATTCATAACCAGTTGTCCTGATAGAAAAAGGACAAGCACCAGGGTAAATACCCTGATTTGGGTTTCAGGCTAGCTGAACTTCCATTAATTAAGCAGGGAATGTTGATTAAAGACCTCAAGCTGTGACCCACAACAATTCAGTCAGGTTACTCCTGCTGCTTAGCCAGGCTTGAATTAAATTGGAAAGCAGGATAGAGCCTCAGTGAGTTTATCAGCTCTGAGCAGTGTGTTTCTAGGCAGATAACCTGCAAGTACCTCCCTGCTCAGCCCTGGAGTCTTACAGGGGTTTCAATAGGTTGTCTGTGTGCTGGTGGGAGATATTAAAATCTTTCAGAAACAACCAACCAACCAAAACAAAACAAAACAAAAACCTCAACAGAAAAACCAACCCAGCTTTGGACCAATCCTGTGGAAAACAGTCATTCAGTCCATACAGTTAATGATCAGTTGGTGGGTTAATAGCCAAACGTGAAGTCAAGTGTGATTAAAGGTTAAAAATAATTTAACTGCTCAGTGACCATATTCAAAGATGCTATTCAGTTATTTTTTGATGATTACTTTTCTGTCTAGGCTCCCATGGAGGCTGACAAGGGATATTTTAACATGTCAAGGCAATAGCACCATAGCAACAAAACCCTAAGAAGCCTGTCAGTTTGGTGCATAGGACCTGCTTTGCATACCAGGCCTTTGATCTTTGAGTGTATTTAGCATTGCCATTTTTTTATGAGTGTGGTGAAAGGTGAAATCAGTCCCCTGTTTAGGTAGGACAATTTATTATTATAATTTAGCTTTTGAAGGACAAGCCATGCAGAAGAGCTCCAGTCAGGGAGAGAGGCCTTGAGCACAAGAACACTTGGGTTGACAGGGAAGCAAGCTACACGGGGGTTTGCAGACTCCTTACCACATCAGGAAAAAAAAAAGATATTTTTATTAGTTCATCTTCAATTCATGTTTCTTCAGTTAACCAACAAAATAAATTTAATTATTTATACTACAAAAGCTAACACAGTAAAGGTAAAGATAGGACTTCTCCCTTCTGCTTTGTGCCACAGTGACATTGTTGGGCAAACTTTGGCTGAATAACCTACGATGCCACCAGCTGCCATGAAAAGTAGAAGGAATTCAGACCAATTTTGAGCGCACTTTCCCAGTCTATCGATCCAGCAGGGAAGGAAAGAGGAATCACTGCAAACCAAGTGGAGACTTTTCCAGTGAAACCATACAGAGATGGTATGATGTGGGTAAATGATATCATACAGGTAAGAACAACTGCTGCTTCCAAACCCTAACCTGTAAGAGGCAAGTGTCATTTCTTGTTTCTGTGATCTTTCTCTGATAGAGACCAAGCTGAAATCCATGACAAACAGCATTTAACAGGATCTAGTTGTACATCTGACAAGTCTTGGTTATGTTGTCTCGCGGGCTTCTTGGGCAGTGTCCAGCACCCAGCACCCATGTGTGCCTCACCCACAGAGATGAGCATTCCCCTGGCCTCAGACAGTGCCCAGTGCTGGTCAGCTGTCTGCGCTCACATAGGAAAGGGACCCAAAAGGGCTCCTATGAAGATATCCAGTCCTGTGGTTTTCAGGCTGTGCTTTAGGGGCACAATGGTGATCCACAGGGCAAGAAGAGGTGATCAGTGAAGTGGATGGAGAAAAAGTGAATGGAACAGGAACATCTACTTCCACACATACAAACAAATATTATGGTGAGGGAGCAAGAGTACTGAAATGTATCCTCAGCTTTGTCTAGTTTCCCTTCTGTTGTGAGTGAAAATCACCATGGAGCCACTGGTCTTGGATTGTTTTCCAAATGTATGGCTCCTTCACCTCACAGCCCTCCATTGAGCCAGCAATGACCAATTTACCCCAGGCCAGCCTGAGAACGGCACTCTCCACAGGTTTCCTTTCCTGATGCATTGGTTTTATTCAGTGCTGTCTTCCTAATCGTAACACCTGCTGGATTTCCCTTTAGTTTTGAGTCCTTTTCCAACACTCATTCTTACCCCTGACCTGTATTTCCCAGGAGCAGCCAAAGCCCATTATTGTTTTCCTCTGCACCTGCTTTGCTCCTTTGCTTCCCTTCAGGAATGCTGCCCTTCACAAAACACAGCTCACGAACTCACAGGCTGTGTATAGTCAGTACCTGGAGCTAAACAGAGATATTTTACCCTTCCTATTTTTTGTTAATTGTTGCTTTGGACATTTTCGTTTTATCAGATGGGGAATGACACTCGAGATCTAAGTAATTTGTGCCCCTTGTCAATGGCTCTTTGTTTTCTTCTAGTTTTGTTTTTTTCTTTTTCATATTTTTTTTCTCTCGCCCAATAATCATTTCTTTGTTCCCTTTGGTAAGCTGGCCACTTGGATCATTATACTGCTGCAAGGCAAGCCTTTTAATAATTCTGGCCATATTATTATTCAGAATATCAGCAGCATCTGCTGGGATGGCATCATTGTACGGCAGCCAGGGCTCCCTCTGCTAGGCATCAGGCAAAAAATCACACGACCCAGCTCCGCAGTGACCGGGATGAAGGAGATTGAACCCCAGATGAGAAAGCACATTTTCCTTATAAAAGCAGATAGAACACTTTGGACTTTTCCCTCACAGGTACTTTATTGCCATTGCTAATGGCAGGCTCTGCCTATACTAGTGTAGACTAGCAGCACGGTACTAACAAACTCATGAACAAAGCAGAGGCAGGGCACAGGCTCGGGCAGTTGCCTGAACAGCTAAAAGGTTGACATTGTCCTCATATGAGTTTGTCCCAGAGCAAGCAAATATTCCCACAGCTGGTGTCCAAGCATGTTTCAGGAGTTGAGGTGGGCCAGGGAGAGTTTCCAGCAGGCAGTTTGGGCACAGGTCTCCTTCTCTGAGGGAAGAAGAACTCATCCCTCTGGGGATGGCTGGGCACACCGATGGGTCTCAGGGGCAGAAAACATTCCTTGGCCCGTCTTATTAATTTATGTAGCTGTAGCTGCGGTGTCTTGGCAATGCGCAGCTTTTGATGGAATTACTTATGCCAGCATCCCTGTGGGGTGGGGAAGTGCTGCTCATCCCCTGGATCTGAAGGGAAAAACAGACCCATGAGAACACTGAAAGTGCAACATGGCTTCAAAGATTTCAGGTCCCACAGCCTGCTTGTTTCCCAACCTCCTGCCCCAGCCCTAGCATTTGAAACCTCTTGGGCTGGTGAGGACGAGCCATCCAAGGACATGTGCCCCAGGTTTGGTGGGGATGCTGAGCTGCCCTGGACCACATGGGGTGAGACAGGGTCACATCCTCTGAGCTGTGCTGCTGAGACAAAATCCAGCCTGGTGAGGCTGGGCATCTTAAAGCACACATTCATGCAAGTCTGGTCCTGAGAACAGGGTCAGGCTTTCACTTAACTTGACCCTTAGGGACTTGCAGAAGATTAGGCAGAGATCTGGCTCCTCCACGCTGTACACTTTGCGTTACTGGGACATACAAGGCTACAGGGCCTCTCAGAGACCATGTATCAAATCTATAGAAATAGTTTGTGCAGAGGAAATTGTTGGGCTCAGGAAGAGTGGCTGGTGCTCAGTGCTTTTACAGCCTCATTGTCTGAAGTTCCTCTCCTGTGAAAAACAGAAGGCAGTTCAGGGATCATGAATTTTCTATGTTCATTTTCCCCATGGCTGTGTTAACAGAGAGATGGTCAGTTTTTCAGCTACTGGATCATCTCTGCTCTTGAAGCATGTCCATTACCATGGTGCCAGAGACTATGTTCATTAATTAAAGCAGTATATGAAAATGTAGTGGTTTATCTACAATCCCATTTTGTTTTTTTGGTTTTTTTTTTTTAAGAGCAATAACATTATTTTGATACCTGAACAGTCATAAGTAGACCTTTTGACAGATCACCTTCAGGTTTCCAGGGTCAGTTCCTGGGCACAAGTTTAACTTCCCTGCAGAACCCTGCACACCTGGGGTGAGGATCTGCAGCAGGAGGATGGAGGTGTCCAGAGCCACAGCTCCCCACTGGTGGTGTGACAGGCAGCCTGCCCCAAGCCACCCAGATGCAGCAAGCCCACCCCTGGCCATAACCCAGTGACAAGCTTTGCTTTGGCCAAGAGGCTTTGTGGGGCAGGGATAGATCCAGGGGGCATATAGATCCAGGCTGTAAGGCTTCAGCTGTATTTATCCCCGACTTTTTTTCTTCCTGGCTCACCTTTTACTGACACCTGCACACCTCCTGTGTGGTGGGAATATTTGTGCCTTTCTCTGCTCCAGGGCACTGACAGCAGAGGTGCAGCTGAGGTGGGGCTGCAAAACTGGACCCCACCAAAGAGGTGAAGCCTGCTCATGGCTTTTCACTAATCGTTTTTCTCCTTGATGAGTCTTCTCCTTGCTTGGTATTTCCTCTGGTAGGAAAGAGGTAGGAAAACTACCACCACCACCACCAAATCCACACAAGAAATCTGCGCCTCATCCACTGTTCTGTTAATCAACTTTAAAGAAAACAATAAAACCAGACAGCAAAGCAAAAGCCAAGGGAGGTAATTGGGCCAGGCTGCTGGAGAAGCAGGAGCTGTGGGAAATGGGGAGATGGCTGCAGAAAGCATTGCCTTGCAAACAGCCCCAGATTTTTGAGGCCTGCCTCTCCCTCAAGCCCCATTTTGTAGCAAATCTGAGTAGATGGGGTAATTACTGCAGCTGTGTTTTGGGCTGGTTTAAGAGCTTGTACTTTCCTGGCTGCCTTTGGAGTGCAACAGCAGTGGCAGGCAGCATTCCTGTCAGCACAGCCCAGCTAAATCCACTGAAACAAGCAACCAACCAGCATTCTGGTAAAACTCGCTGGGTGATTTTTGCCTGTTTGATTTCAATGACAAGTTTCTGAGGAACACAGTAGCATTTTAAAACCCATACATACAGCCAAAAAAAGCTTGTGGACTTTTCCCTCCTCCTCTCTAGTAAATACTTTGCTGCCTCTTTTACAATGCCATTTCGATTGACGTAAAGCAAAGATAAGAAATGTTTGCCTGTGCTGCCTCACTCGGTTTTCCATGTGTGGCTTTTGGCTGAATTGCCATGTGTCCCTGTTGAGGTCTCAATCCACTTTCTACTGAAAGTATCCGGGTCCTTGCTTGGCTTATCACGCCAACACAGTTGGCAACCTATTAATCTCATGTTCCCAATGCCTTTACTTCAGTGCAAATGCTCTGGTGCATTTTAGTGGTTTGTATTTGTAGCTAACAGAGACTGGTGCTCAAAGCCCCTAGGTCACCTCTCTCCGAAAACCTCTCTCATTAACTGTGGGAGCTGGGGGAGGTCCAGCATTTTCATTCCTCTTGCTCTGGCATCCTCTTTCAAAGGTATGGAGAACTGTAAAGCAGCAGAACTAAGTCTGAAGCTAGGATCATGTTATGTACCAGTAATGCTTTGCCCTTGTTTATGTCTTTAATTTGAGGACTTCAAGACTTTTAAGAAGTATCTTCTCATACATTGATTAACTGAGGCTTAGTTTTCACTCTACAGAAATTTTCCTGTAGAGCTGTTTTTAGGCCCATGAATTCTGCCTTCTCCCTCCCTCCCTCCCTCTCTCCCTCCACCCCTCCTCCACCTCTCCCTCCCCAGCTAAAAGAAGACACTAGGTTGGCAAGGTTATTCAGCAAAGGAATCCTTTGAATCTCATTCTGTTCACAAAACTGTATTAAACTAATCTGGCTGGTGAAAATAAACCACCCTGGAAGGGTTTGCCTGGTAGAGCTGTGTTGGTAGTACTGTTCTGGCAGCTCTTTCTAAATCCAGCTAAATCCTCAGGCAGGGAGGTTAGTGAGCAGGAATGCTGGGACTAGAACGGCAACTTTCTGAGCCTGGCCTTGTATGCTGGCCAGGTGACACTCTGTCTGCTAACAAAATAGTTAAGTGAGGGACTCACACATAGAGATGGGACACTTGAAAAGGGAAAAATAATTTACATTGTGACTAGCTTCTAAGCCTGGTTATGTATGCCTATTATGGCTGAAAAGTTCTAGCCTGAAAATCTGGGAATTGAGGGTTTTCATCCCTTCCCTGAAAAAGAAGAGAAACATAATGCCTGTCTAGCTGCTTTCCAGCATCCCAAACCTGCTTACAGTTCCTCTCCCAAAGCAGATTTCTAGTGGGGTGAAGCACAGCATGCTCAAATGGACCTGCTCCATCCCAGCTGCAGCTGCCAGTGCCAGGCAGGTGGACTGGACTCAACACTGAGCTGGCTCAGCTAAGCTGAGGATCACGGAGGCATGTGGTACATAAAAACACCTGAGCCAGGACACTGCATATTTGGATGTTAGGGTTTGCTCTGCACCAAGCAAATCACGTTCTTTGCTTTCCTGCCTTTGTGTTACCATGCAGCACAGAAAAAGCTGTGCCTTTTCCCCCTCTGCTAAGCTGCCCTGGAGCCAGCTGTGGATGCTATCCTGTCATGCCCACCCTCAAAGTTGGGCAGCTCTAAGGGAAGAACAGCCTGCTCACTTTCAATAAAACTGACACTTTGCGCTGGCTTCATCCAAGCCTTTTAATCCCCACCAAGATGATCCTAGCAACGGATTTCGGAAAAGATCTTTAAATGTGGGAAGGGAAAAGGCTTTTCAGCAGTGGCCACATGGGGCTCTTACACGTTTGATACCAAGAGGAAGTGGCCTGCTCCAAAAGAGATAACACTAGGACCAATCATTGTTTTTTAGACTTTGAAAGTAACCAGCTAAAAATGCATGGACCAAACTGTCCAAGAAGGAACGTCAGCACAGATCCATTGGCTGGGGTAAACTTCACTGGGGAGAGTGGGCACAGAAGTGAGTGCAGCAGCGTCCCCCCAGAGCAGACAGGTGTCTCAGTGTCCCTCACCTCTTAGCCTCATTGATAGAAGTTAAATCCCCCATTAGGAAGCTGCTCTCAACCCCCACAAAACATGGGCTCATGCAAGGATAAGTATGGCCCAGCCAGAGGTGCTTGTGGGGAAATCCCCAGCAGTGGGGATGCAGTGGAGTTCTCCGGGGAGTAATGATGTCTGTTTACCCTGGCTACTGACTATTTCAGCCTGATCTGGGCATATTTTACAAGCACCATAAGATATTGCTCAGTATTATGAGATTGCTCAGTGTCTTTGTTCTCTATGCCCAGGGAAGATAGACTGCTGCCTTGCATTCCCTTTCCTCTCGCAATGTTTGCATTTGGGTTTAAGACCTGGAAAGCCTGCCTCCTTCCACCTGCCTCATTGCTAACTGTCTCCTGTGCTCACTGCTCTGCATCATCAGCCTGGGCTCTGTCTGCCCCTTCCCGGTCCTCCAGACAGGTCTGATCATTGTCCTGTCACAACTCATTTGCAAATGAGACCTTGTTCTTAAATACAGCACCACATCCAAAATGCAATGAGATATCCCTGCATTTACTTTATTAATATGTAAAAGTGTCAGTATTTTTAGGTCTGGCCACCAAGGACTCCCTGGTCCAAACAAAAGCTCTGCATCTCCCATTGAGCAGCTGGAGTCCCTGCAGCACTTCCCATCAATCCCTCTGCAGGTCGGGGACATCAGGCTCCTTACAGCTGTGGTGCCACCAGGGTGGACTTTTGGAGAGGAAACCTTGGGTCTGCCAGGCTGCTCTGGAATTTGGCTCCCCTTTGAAGCAGCCCTGAGGCCTGAAACTCTGGCAAAGTGAGCGGTTCAGGTACAGTGTACTGGGGGGGTGCACAAGGGGGGTGATGCATTTTGACACACATGGACTGCTGGGGTTCATCTCTATTCAAAGGGATTCTGGGTGTCTAACCACCATGAAAAAATAACAAACCAAATAACAAAAGCCTGATGCTTGGCATTACCCTGAGAGGAAAACTGATACAGGTCGTTGATCTTGTCTAGAAAAGAAAATGTCTGCTCTACAGAAAATAACCTGAGATACAGACAACTTCCGGAACATAAATTACAACACTAAAGATCTGGGTAGGATTGTACACAGGAGATGGTGGATTGCAGTCTAGGCTTGGGCATGAAGGCCATGGAGATCTACCTGTGGGATCATGCAGGTCACCTCAACTGAAGCATGGGTAAAGGGTGAAAAGAGTGCTCACAGCAGAGGTGAGAGCAGGGCTGGAGTGGGAACTGGCAGAGGTAGCTAGAAAGGTTTCTTCCCAAGAGTGCTATAAATGTTGGTAAGGTTGTGGCAGAAAAGTTACCCGCTAGTCTGTCCTGACAGGGAGGGTGTTGTGTAGTAGGAAGGAAAGTTTTTCTCTCCTGGAAAGACTCCCTAGAGATCAGGAGTGTGGCACACTGGGATTCTGACAGCTATTTTGGGAGTCAAACTGGGGAACTGGTAGGGTTGTGGCAGCTAAGAAAAATTAACAAGGGGATTCATATATGCTTTGTTGGGCAGTGTGGCAAAGAGCATCTGTGCTGCAGGTACCATGTCTGTTTTGAGTGCTAGCTGCTCTGCCCCTGGTTCCTCAGAGACATGTGTCCAAACAGCTGTCATCTCTCTGCTCAGCTCTCTCTCCTCTGCCATTGTCATCAGCCCCACCAATGTGCAGGGCGTTGTCCAAGCATGTTTTCTTCTTCTCTAGCTTAGTCCGTGGGTTTACCTCCCTCTCTCCAGTTTGGCTCTGTAAACTGCTCCTAAGGCAGAAATAGCATGGCAGGTTATGAAACCCAGAGAGCAGGACGGCAATAAAATGAAGTATGCCACAGGGCAGGGGCAGTTCTTCCATTCAGATGTTTGGCAAAAATGGTACCTTAATTATTTTTCTCACCAAGACATTTATCTGCTGCCATCAAAATCTTGCCCAGTGTGTCCTCAGCAGTGCCCAGGCAACCTGCTGGGGCCACTGCTCTGTCCCTGCTCAAATCCAGCATGCAGAGTCCTGGGAAGAGTGGGTGGCCACTCTAGATCAGAGTGGGGCAGTGAGTGGCTTCAGGACAAGCAGACAAATTGGTGACCATCACACAAAATACAGGACATGCATCACTTTTCAGCAGCTGTGACTCCAGATCAGCTGAAAAGGATTTTGAAGGTCAGATAAAGGGATCACCTCCCATCGTGGTTCCCCTGCAGAGGCACTGCAGATAGGATGTTAGGGTTTATTTGTTTTCTGAATTAACTAAGAATTTGGGAGGCTTGAAGAAATTGCACTTTGTTTTGTTTTGTTTTCCAGGTTTGTCTCAACAACCCTTTATGCCTGTGAGTTTTCTCGGTCAGAACTTAGCTGGAGGGGTGGGGAGAGTTTATTGTGTTAATAATGTGTGCTGCTTATCCCCTTCCACAGGTAGTGAAAACTTCCCTGAGATAGGCATCTTGGGTGATGAATCCTTAAAAAAAGCTCTGGCAAATATAT
>JAAGNO010018914.1:68614-88219 GCA_033439905.1 Ceryle rudis | reverse complement strand
GCTCGGTGAAGATGCAGAAGGGCTGGAAGAAGTACTTCGGGCAGAAGTCCTTCAGCGAGGTGGCCATGGACGAGTATCTGGGCAGCCTGGGGCTGTACCGTAAGATGACGGCCAAAGACGCCTCTTGCCTCTTTCGAGCCGTCTCGGAGCAGGTGGGCGATGGGGTGGTAGCGGGTTCGGGGGGCAACCGGGGTACCTTAGGCGCTCGCCGGGGCTGGCGGTGTCCACTCCAGGCCCGTGGCTGGGGGGTGCTCTTGGAGCCCCCTTCTGTGAGGTGTGGTGGGCGGGAGCGGGGATGGGTGCGGTAAGTTGGTGGGCAGGCGGGCGCTGGGTCATTTGGGCTTTCCTCGGCTCCTTCTGGAGC
Source organism: Ceryle rudis (assembly GCA_033439905.1). Classification (NCBI taxonomy): domain Eukaryota; kingdom Metazoa; phylum Chordata; class Aves; order Coraciiformes; family Cerylidae; genus Ceryle; species Ceryle rudis. The sequence continues at coordinate 87,855 of JAAGNO010018914.1, read as the reverse complement.
CTGTGACCCTCTGCAGCATCTCCTCTCCCTATTTTGTGGTCTGTGGTGGTGTTAGTCTTTATGAGGAGTAAGACTAACGTGAAGCATAAACTCTGTGATTTTTCTCCTTCATTCTTTCATAACCTTTACTTTTTCAGCTGTTTTCATCTCAAATTCATCACACGGAAGTTAGGAAAGCTTGTGTCTTGTTTATGAGGCAACACCAATATAAGTTCGAATCTGTAAGTAATGTGTGTGTTAGGAAGTAATGTGGGATGGGGTGAGTGGTTTAACCATAAATATACCCATATAAACGTACGTGTTGAAAACATGTGCTTCGCTATGCATGTAAGAGAAGATAAACAGCAGTGTGATTGCTGCTTCTCTTTGAGTTGCAGTCACATTTTATTGGTCTTTATATTTCTGAAGTCCCTGAACAAGGCAGTTACTAATACCCAGGTAACCAGTAGGGTGACAGTTACTTGTGTAGTATATTCTCTGTGGAGCAACCATTGCAGAATTTAGTAGGTAGGAAATATCAAGGATTTTAGTATGAGAAATGAATGTTAGAAGATGGTAGAAAACTACAGAGTGTGCTTAAATATTGCATAAAGTCTTGTTCTTGGGAAGTTTCTTTGGTTGATGGTTGAATTTGTGTGTGTTTGGTGTGTCCCCCCACCTCCAATCACTGATAAGTGCTTAATGTAATCTAGGAGGGAGGTAAGTTACTAAGTATTAATCAGACTGATGCTCCTAATTTTTTTAGCATCTCTTGGTGTTTCCACACTGGTACCCCAAATCATTCCCATGCTCTAAGGCAGAGAACAGCTGAATTCATACTCCCAGTTTCACCACAGCCCTTCAGAACCCCCCCGAATTATATGAATTTGCAGACCAGTCCCAGATTTGATGTCTGTTCCCCCTTCCCCATCCCTTCCAGTACAACAGCTAGTAAGGTCTGGTGTAGTGTTCAGGGTTTAACTTTGCTTTGCAACTGGCTAAGTTTTTATATTTGCTTTCTTCTTTGTTTTGTTGAAAGTATGTGGAGGGATCGTTTGAGAAATACCTTGAACGGCTAGGAGATCCAAAGGTAAGACTGGTCTAACATTTGTCAAGAGATTAAAATTTGAGAAGACTAGAATAAGAAAGTAGTTAGGTGATGTTTTAAAATGCGGTGCTTTGGGGTTTAATGGTTGGTGTTTTTTCAGATAGACCCCAATCCTAGGGTCTCATTTGCATGGGTGGTGCAGTGGGTTTGTACTGAATATTCACATGTATGAACAATATCATTTTTACTGGAAAATTTGTCTTGGTGCAGAAGCACAATCTGCACAGACTGGAAAGTAAAGCTGAGGCCTCTTGGGGGCTTTATTCATAATTGCAATTCTTCTTTAAGAAGGAAAAAGGCAGAATAACTGGAGTGTACCTCATGTCAAACATTTATCAGACTTTGCAACCCCTTGTTTTTTCTTTTACCCTCAGGTTCAAATACTGGTGTTCAAACTTTTATTTCTTTAGACTTTAACCAATAAATATGGTGAATGCAGCAGTCTCTGAAGTAAACATATTTTTTTTTAAGTAAAAGAAATAAGTATTTTGAGTGGTGTGTAAAAGTTATTGCCAGAACTAGCTCCATTTTATTCAGCTTGGTAATCATGAACATACCATGTTGCAGACTTCTTCCCCTTCCCCCAGAAAATCCTAATATCTCAAATCTCAATGCACTGATGGTTTGTTTTAACAAACTGATGTGTTTGGTTACGTATTTTAATACTACAGAGAGCTAGAATAGAGTTCTCAGTGTTGAAGACGGCTCTGCTATCTCATGTAATCTCATAATCTTGCATAGGAAAGTGCTGGCCAGCTGGAAATGAGTGCTTTGTCCGTGATGTACAAGTAAGTCTCTCTAAGTTAGCTTTGTTTTGGACCTGATGATGTTTGGCTTCTGGTCCTAGAACCTGTAATTGTTTGTTCTGAGATACTAATGCGTGAAACATGGTAAGAAATGCTACCCTAACAAAGTGACTTAAACTAGTACGTCAGTGGGTGCCATCACAGCTTCTGTTCTCATAGTGTGGATTATGGGGAGGGTCAGTTTCCAGAGATGTTTATTTATCTTTTTGTTAATGTTAAACTCCAAAGTCAAGTGTTTCCTTCTAGTGGCTGAAGGACAGAAAGTGTGTGGGGGGGAAACCCCAGTTGTGTGTAGGGAAACACTGTGTGGTTGTTAGAAACATGACTAAAGCTTCATGCAGGTGTTCTTGAAAGCTCCCCTGGTGATGAGTCCTTGCCCTGTTTAGTGTGTAAATGCTGATGCTCGTTTCAGAGGTAACAAGTGTGCACAGGTGCTGCTCTTCCACTAAAAATGCTGCTCTCCTGGAACCAGCAGTTTGACTCTCTGGTGATAGAAGGAAGAACCCTCCCTTTGCACACTTGTTCTGTTGCATTGCTAAAGGAACAAACTGAAGTTTTGCAAGAGTTTCCAGCTCCCTGTACTGAGGCTTTAATCCTTTTGCAGGGTGACTAAATCAGACTTAAATTGTCTCAGTGGCTGAGCACCCTGCTGAAAGCATTCAGTATTTGACCTAATCTGTAATTAAGTATAGTGGTCTTTACCAGGTAATTATTTCTTATTTTTTTTCCTCTAAGATGGATGATGTTTATTCATCTAGCTACTGCTGTATGGTAGCATCTGTTTATCAGGAAAAGTATTCTCCTTGTTCTTTCTATAAACCAAGAGTGGATTCTCGAAACAGCTCCCTGTGATGATCTTCATAGCATGGTTCTGCTAAAAGTGTGCTCTTTCAAGTCTCTTTTTCCCCCTCTCCTTACCTAGGCAAGACTTTATTCTGTACCGGTACCCTGGAAAACCACCCACTTACGCTACAGACAGTGGCTTTGAAGACAAGGTGAGGTGAAGCAGTTGCCTACCCCTGAATCCTAGTTACCTTGCCCTGCTTTATTGGCAGAAACTCACCACTGGAGTTGAGCTCTTGTAAGCTGCGTGCTCTTGCACACCTGAACAAAACCTCAGAGCTGACCACATCTCATAGAAAAAGCACGGTATTTGCATAACAGTTAACTCCATGTTACTAGCTTTGCTTTCCACCCGAGGGATGCATTGGGTGGTGTTCCCCTGCCAGTCTTTGTTACTCCAGCTCATTGGAACAAGTTTAAGTTGGGTGGAAGAGGTAACATCACAATTCCAGAATATTCTTTCTTTTTTCTGAAATCTCTTTGGGTAAAAATACTTCCCAGTGGGAATTTGACTGCTCTTACAGGGTAAAATGAAATATCAGGGTTGTGTAGCAGAATACGATGTATTTATCATCTTGGTGAAGAGAAAGTGTTCTCCTCTACCCCCAGTGCCTCTCTTCCTGAAGTCAGATGAGGTGTGCAGTTTTCCTGAAAGGGGGACATTAATGGAAATGGAAAACCAAACTGATTTATTTCTATGGCATACAAATTGAGCCCAGTTAAGAATGGGAGCTAATGGAACAGCTTATCTACATAGAAATTACTGCTGGAGGCAAAAGAAGGAGCATAAAGGAGAAATAATTGCTATTACCTCCTATCTGATCCCTCTTGGGTTTTTTTCTGCAGTCATGTAGATGTGCCCACACAATTTCATGGCTAGCTCGGACATGGTGCCGGTGAAGTTGCTGTGGTATGGATTTCAGTGTGGCCTATTATATTTGCCCAAGTGGCTAGTGTGCTCTGAAATCTCTGCTGCTGCAGCTGCTGTTCTCTGCTGGTTGGTATTACTGGCTTTGTTTACATGTGCTTTCTTTTTCTATGTAGCTCCCTATGTAGCTTAATCTAATCCCAAAATGAGCTAATTTTAAAATCCAAGCAGTATGGTCTGAATGTGTGTTTGTCCTCGAAGGCTGCACCACCAGAGCTCTCATTAAGTGCTGGCAGCTGTCTGTCTTTAGACTGCATCTACAGGCAGCATCTCTTCTGGGTGTTGCTCGTTCTCACCTCGAGATCAGCACTTCTGTTGGCAGAAGATACAGTGCATGCTGAATTAAGAGCCCTGGTATCCCAGTTCCTGGTGGTTCCGCTGGGAAGCATCCTTGCTGGCAATGTGCTGACAGCTGCCAAAGGGCTTCTGCCAGGAGCAGCTGGCTGTGGTCCCATTCCCAGATGGGGTTTGATGGGACGTGTTTACTCAGGGTATCAATCTATGTGTATGTTGCAGAAAACAGATATCTTTCCAAAAGAAAGCATAATATTGCTTACTAAAAGCAAGGCTTCTTGAGGACTAGAGAGGCAGATACTCTTCTAGTCCCTCAGGTTGGGAGGGGTGAAATGTGTCTTTACCTGGACAGTGTATCTCTGGGGAACAGTTTGTAATGTTTTTTTTTGTTTGTTTTGCCTCTTGAGCAATTAGTGGTTTCAGAGGAAAGCTGGAAGCAAACTTATTTCATGTTTAATGCACCACAATGTACAAATAGATACTTTTCTTTGTATAAAAGATGAACTTATTTATAAACTTTACCTAGGATTCAGCTTTAAGCTGATTCTACAGGGATTTTTTTTGTATTTATATTGAGGGTATTTATTATTTTCTTCATGAGTTGGTGCCAGCTGTAGAATGAAGGAGTCATTTCATCTTGAGCTAGGATATCAAATAGAATGAGTTAGGTTTGAGATCATTCTGGCCTTAAAGACTTTCACTTTTTTTTTTCTTCTCCCCCCCCCAGATTTTACTGTGTTGTTCTGGCAACGGCCATTATGACTCTGTGTATACAAAACAATTCCAGGAAAATGCTGCTATTTGCCAGGGTAAACTTGAAATAATTTTTCTATAGAAGCTTTTTTTTTCTATTTTCATCTGTTTACAGGCAGTTTTTGCTTTGGTTTTCAGGGGTGGGGAGGAGGGAGATGGAAGCTCATTTGTTTTATATTAATATATATATACACTCATTATTCTGTTAAGTGGGGTATTGGACTAAATGATTTCCAGAGGTCTCTTTTTTTCCACCTGAGTTACTTTATGATCCTCTCCTTAATTGAATTATCTGAAGATCTGCTTACCTTGAAAATTGCAGCAGTTCTTATAGATCTGGTATTATCTTAATTTGGTTTGAGCTTTGTGTTGATTTGTTCAGCTGTATTATACGAGATCCTGTACAAAGATGTATTTGGCATGGATGAGGAAGAATTAAGATCTGCAGTTGAGGTGTTTCGAAGTGGATCCAAGAAGAACAGAAACAGTGGCTCTGTAGGAAGTGAGGATGCAAACTTTGATTGTCTTCATGAAAAAATATCCAGAAACCCGTCAGAAAAGAGGTAGTATTTTGGGAAGGGGACATGGTAAAACGGAAGCAAAAAAAAAAAAAACCCAAACCCTTAATATTAACTCTCTTTCCTATCTCATGACACAAACACAAAGCTGAAGTGTATTGTGGAAGAGAGTGTGCTTTCCTTGGAGCTGGGAAGCATTATGTAATTTAACATCCTTGGCTGCTGGCTATGCTATACTTGCCTGCTACTCTGTAAAGTAACTTATTTCTTAATAAAATTGTTCCTTAAGTCATGAGAATAACTTTTTTTTAGTGGGAAAATGTTATTCCTCTTCTAAACCTCGACAGCTCTGCAGAGGCAGTAATGTATTGAGGAAATGAGCTCCACTTTATTTTTTTGCTTGTCCTTTTTCAGTGGAATCGTACCCCAAATAGACAGTTACGTGGTGGCATTATTAAGTCTGTTGGATCACTGGGGATGACCGGAACAGACGGAACGTACCTATAGATGCCCTCCTATATCTTGTGTTGTCAAGTCACTAGAATGGCTTGAGGGGGGTGCGTGTGACCATTAATGCTTGCAGATTACATTGGTTTGAGAGGACTTGGAGCAGGGTGTCTTCTTGTACTTGATAGCGCAAGAGATAAGTCAGTCAGTGGGATCATCTTCATCCTTTCCTAACGGAAGCAGTAGCCCTCGTTAGGGGTGGGTGTAGGAACAAGGTTGGAACTAGGAAAAGGGTTGTCCTGTGCTACATCACTGCCATGCCTGGTGTTTAAGGCAAAATGTGCCACTTGATGGCACCATGGCGCTTTTTCAGCTCGTACGAACAGTTGGTTGATTTTAATCCTGGCTAGAAACTGTGCATTTTATCTTTTTGTAATCTTATTTTCAATTACTTAGAGTGGACAACTGGGAAGGCAATGATACTGACAATCCACAGGAAGATAAGTTCAAACAAGGCATTGAAGAAGAAAAGGTTTGTCAGTTAGGGAAGCATTCCTTATGGTGGGTTGTGTTGTTGTTGTATGATGTTACCCTTGTCAGGGCTGAACTCTCTTTTCCACTTATTAAAAATGACTTTTTGGAAAGTGGGTGGCTTATTTCCTCCATCTGCTTGTCGTTTGGTATTGCCCTCAAGTTTCTATTAAATTGGATAAGCCTTTTTCCTTTCTGAGATTTTTCTTGTTCTTTTCTAGTTTTTGGGTTTTTTTTAATTCCCACAAAGATGGAGTTTAGCAGATGTTTCCTGGTCTGCTGTTTATTTTTCCCCAGAGATGATTTAAATCAATTCACTTGTGTTTTGAACACAGTATAAATAACTTCAGAACAGTTCTAGAAACTGTTTAGAAACCTGTTTTCAGACACAATAGCTGAAATGCCCACCAACTTTTGAAGCTTCATTGGTCTGGTTAGATTCCCTCAATTCCTGTTGAGTAGAGAACATGCCAAATGTTACTCTTGAGCTTGTCTCTAATCTTTCCAAAGTCTGTTTGCTTAGCTTCTGAATGCCTAAATATGTTTTCATGTTCTTGAGCTTTAGTTTTTAGGCAAATACAGTGGAAATTAAATTTTTGGAAAATAATGTGTGTACATCTCAAAATGGTCCACAGATGTTGGCAGGATGGAGACTATGCTGAAAACGTGACGTGCACTTGTTAATGCTCCATTTCAACTCTGTTTTTAGCCTCTGGAAAATCCATCAAAGATGCCTGTTCCTTATAAAGTGCTGAAGGCACTGGACCCTGAGATCTATAGAAATGTGGAGTTTGATGTTTGGCTGGACAGCAGAAAAGGTATCTTTAAAATGGGAGAAATTAACAACTTTCTGTACGAGGCTCAGTGTTAAATTTGTGAATCTAAGGTCTATGTCATGTGTTCTTCACAGCTGAACTGTGAAGGTTACTCCTGGCTAATCCAGCAGATACCTGTAGGTAGAACATTTTGTTAGTAGCTGGTTTCTTGGCTTTGTTTCAAAGTATGGAATACACTGTTTCTGATACTGTACAAGGGTGCTAAGGTTGCTAAAAATCTGCTACTTATTGACTGTAGTACAGGAAATGTGAGGACTCAAAGCAGAGTACAGAATTCTGTGTTGCCATTCTGTTGTACTGGAAATCATTCAACTTTAGGAGGGTTGTTTTTGTTGTTGCAGCATGTGTGCAAGGACTTTGCTTTTTAAAACATGATTTTGGCTTCAGAATTGTATAATAATGATCTCAAATTTAATATTGAGATCTGTGAAGTGAGAGGAGTTTTTCTCTTGCTTCCCAGCAATGTGGGCTTGAATGGGAAGAGATACTTCATGGTTTTGGTGGCTTGGGATAGGTTGCTGCTTTTTGGCATATGCTATGGCTGATCTCTAGAGCAAGAAGTTACCAAGAAGGCTAAGTTGTGAAGTGGTGGTTGATGTCTGACCTGAAGTACTTCACGTACTGAAGAACTCCAGCATTTTGCAACTGCATAAACAGTAATGAGGGTCATTAAAATTCTTGGAACAGAATATAGTAACTAATTATCTATGTATAGTACTGACATGCAGAGAATCCACGCAAGGACTGGAGAAAAACCTGAAACCTAGCGGCAAGGAGACTTTAAGCAGTGTTAGTTTTTCTTGGATAACGTCTCATTTTTGCCCAGTGCCACCAGTACACTGGGAAGACAAGACATGTTCAACATTCTTAACTCCAGCATTGATATTAAATGCAGGATTAACTTGGTACCATCACCAAAGACATTGCAGTATTGAAGTGGTAGCGCTACTTACTGCGTTATCTGGATATTATTGATCTCCTGTGACTTCACCTCATTATGGTCTGTTAAAAAAACATCTACAGTTACTTCACCATTACTATGGGCAATGTTCAGATATAATTAAGAAATATTTAACTCAATTGGCCTATAATTTGTAGTTGGGTGCTATCATGAAGTGCTCATAGGATGCTTGAAGAAAGAACAGTAGTTTAAAGGCTTCTTCCTTTTTATTTATTCATTTATTTTTAGAGCTTCAAAAAACTGACTACATGGTGTTTGCTGGGAGACAGTACTATTTAGGAGACAAGTGTCAGGTTAGTACTCAAAAGGAGACTCAGTTATGATAAACTATTAAACCTGCTTGAAATGGAGTATGGTAAGCTGTAAAATCATTTGACTTGATAGAATTTTCCAAGGCTTTTCTTGTTCTTTTCCTTGTAGCTATTAATCTGACTTTCTTTTTGATTCATTTTCTTTCTAAAAATCTACATTTAAGCATTGGGTAGTGTGATAAAGCTGCTTGAAAAATCATTGTGAACCAGTGATACATATTCTATGAGTGTGGAAGTTCCAGACCAAGAGCTCAAAATGCACAAGGTGTGCATCTGAGGTAGTTCCCTGTTAGATTTTTCACTGGGGGTCAGCAACAAGCCTGTACAATCTTCTCAACGGTGATGTAGCAAATACTTTTATAAAATAGAAAGGAAGGAGTTAAAAAGGGAAGAGCAGCATGATCTGGCCAGGAGATGCTGAAAGGAAGGTCAGCTGTCTTTGTATTCCAGTGTTGTATGTAGTGAGGGATTTTTTTTTTTTAATATCACTGTTTGAGGTAGTACTGATGATTCACTCAGGGACTTGTTTCTAGCTGAGCAGAGCTTTCCAATTTCCTGTTTTATCTTCTGCTCTCCTCAAGTTCTTAAATAGCGGCCTCCCTTGGTACTTACCTGCTTGGCACAGGGTGGGGGAGTTGGAAAGCAGGTGCCTCTCTACCACATGGTCATTCACATAACAGAATTTTTTTTTTTTAAGGTTTCTTTTTTTTTTTTTCCCCTTCCTCCCTGAAGTTAATACAGTGCTCTATATTTTGCCTGCTATTTTGAAGAAATATTTGAGACTTCTGGGCCAGTTCAGTACGATAGCAAAGGCTGCTCCTAGCTGATCCTATTTGTGATTTATAAACAGGATTATTCTGAATCCCTTGGTACGGTTTGGCTTTTTTTAGAGCTTCACTTGTTCTCTCTCCAGGTACGTCTAGAGCCTGGAGGTAAGTATTACAATGCTCATATCCAGGAAGTTGGAGAGGATGGCAACACGTTGACTGTATTCGTTGAGGAGCTGGCAGAGAAGTAAGCAGTCTGGTGAAAATTTCATATTTGAACTCTTTCTGCTTGAATTTGTATATTCACAGATGCTTAAAGTAGGATTGTTAAGATCCTTTGAAAAGAAGTGAGAACATAGGCTTTTCGATGCAAAGTGAGACTTTGCTTCCTTTTTGGCTATCACTCTTCAGATAGAATTTCTCTTGGATTTCTAATGACCAGAATCATTATTACACTGCTTTCTGTGAAATCTCCCTGCTCTTTCTTCTCTGGAATATATAAGTGATCTTTGCAGTTTGGGCTTAATTCCTGGATAGCAAATTACCCTCTGCCATTGGTTTCTCTGGAGTTTTTATGTGATACCCAAACAACTAAATAATTGGCACGTCTGGTGAGTCTAATCACTTTTTTGCACCTTGCTGTTCGAAGTGTTCACCCTCCTCCAAACCTGGAATTCAGCTTGATGACATACTACAAAAATTCTGTGTAGTCAGATGCTTTCAGGTGTACCTCTGGAGGCATAGAAATGCAGGGAAGAAAGACTTGACCTGGGAAATCAATACTGCCGAGGCTAATTCCTAGCTTGCCTTTTTTAATAAACAAGTAACAGTAATGTGTGTAAGAGAAACAGGTTTATTTTATTTCCACAAGCTCCCTACACTCTCAAGGTTTTGGGTTTTGTCTATTTTCTTCTGTCTTAGTGTTGCTCCAGCTCATGTTGGTGTGTAGTTATGCAGAGCGTATCCTTGTGGCACCGCTAACATCAGTGTTCTTTGTGTAGGCATATAGTGCCTTTGGCAAACTTAAAACCAGTGACACAAGTGGCACCTGTCCTTGCTTGGAATGTGGTTCCCAGCCGAAAAGGAGGAACCTATCAGAAAATAGCAGGTGGATACTTCTCAGGAATAGGTTTGTCTAAGGTTTCCACAAGCATTCCTTCCCTTGGGGCTGGGTGGGGTGGTGGAGATGCTCGTGACAGTTTTAACAATAGCAGTCTATGGGAAGTGGCTTTTTCTAGTCTGCAATATAAAACTTGGTCACTGCATGTAAAGTGATTTATTAAATTTGAGGGATTTTTTTTTTAAATAAATGCATCCTTCAAAGGTATTTTAACACTGAGAGCACTGGTTTGATAGGTGAAGTTGGGAAGGTATTCTATTCACACGTGAGATGCTTTTATTCTCTTACTTGAGCCTTCAAAATAAGGGTATGAAGTTTGTCTATAGAAAATGTACGTTTTCTGCAAAAGGCTGTTGGCTTTTTCTGTGTGTCCAAATATTGACTTCCCTTAAGTGATAAAGAGAACATGCCTCTGGACTCAGCTCTTTTAAGGTGTAAATCTGTCTTTTCTGTCCTCAACTGATGCTGCAGAAATGGATATGAAAACACGGAAGAGAATACTTAAGAAAGTTCGTGGAAAGGAAGTCTTTATGACTGTGACTTATAGCAGGGGTCAGCCAGTTCTTCCACCCCGACTGCAGCACAGTGTTCCGTCAGGGCGTTCTCCAGTTCACTGCTCACAGAGTGGTGGAAACATGGCACCTTACGAACCTTATCATCCTCAGCATCCTCCTCAGAGACACAACCGTGGATTTGGGATGCCGAGGTATGAAGTCTTGAAAACCTGTCTGAGATCTCTTGTTATTCTATTCATTCTTGTTGCAGACTAGTTAGGAGAGAGTTTGTGCTATTTAGTAGGTAACACTACAAATGAGTTCCATCTGAGAGGCACTTCCTGGTAATTACACCTTTTACCCTTTAAACTTAGGGGATCTGCCCGATTTATAAACAGGCACAACATGCTTGGCCCTCAAATAGCATTCTACCCCAGTCCAGGAAAGAGAGGCTGTCAGAACTATGACAATTTCTCCTGCAGGTCCTGGTAAGTGAGTATAAACCTCTTTACAGAATGTTGCTCTGAAAGAGTTGGGGAGGATGGTGGGAGAGAGATGCAGAGGGCTGAGTTAAACTGGAGCAATGAAACCAAGGTGAAGATCCAGATGGTGGTGGTTCTTGACCTCCTTTCTTGTTTTTAAAGTTCATACAGCCGTAGCCGCCGTCCGATGCACTGTGTGAATAAGGAATGTCAGTATGGGTTTGTACCAGGGAGTGGAGAGGAGCCTCAAGGACCAGAGGAAACAATAGCTTTCTATGAAGTTGGAGAGGATGATGCTGCTTTTCCTACTTTACCTGTAAGTTGTGAACAAAGGATATGTTAAAACTTCTCAGAGGGGGGTGGGTAGGGGAAAGCTGTACAAATGTCCAGCAGCATTTTTTAATTTATTCCCCACCATCCCTCCTTTGGAATAAGCTTTTAGCAGTGAATGTGGTTTTGAGAAGGGAAGGCTGAAATGAGTCTAGAACCTGTAAAACCTACTTAATTTTTTTCTTTTTTTTCTCCCTCCCCAGCAGCACTTGTTTTCTCTTTCATAAAAGTAGAGTCAAATTTCTCCTTTCTATTGCAGTTTGAAAACAAATCCCCTTCCAAAAATCTCTTCCGAACTGTAGCTGTCTGTCTAGCTCTAAACGCTGTGGGAGAAAGCTTTTCACTTGTTTGCCACGCTGTAATTTATCATTTGTGTAATTAGATTGAGAAAGTGCGTAGTGATAGTCTGGATTGTTCCTATGAATTTGTAGTTGTGATGGTTTGGGCTAGCCTGTTGTTCCTGAAACAGTTTCTTCTGCTACAGAAATAAGAGAAAATTCCAAATCTAGAAAGTCTTTCTGTTGGATTGTAGATAAAGTGGCACAGCGTAATCTTAAACTTGAAAACCTTTTTCTTTTATTTGTAGTCTAAACCAAGAACAAAGCTGGAAATGCTACCAAGAAAATCAATTGATATTTAGGTATCTGAATAGGAGGGCAGACTTTTTTTTAATAAAACCCCCTGGTGGGTTTGAATTTCTTTTTGCTGTGTTGAAGCAGCAAACTTAACAGATGTTAGACTTGTATTTAAATGAGAAAAGGAACCTGCTCAGGGCTGTTTCAGTAGCAGCCATTTTTAATTTCTCCTCATGTGATAGATCTGTAATCTTTGATCTGTTTTCCTCCAAGAGTGTCAAGGAACAAAGACAGATTATCCTGCAATTATTTTTTTTCCCCCGACATGAAATCAATACAGCTTAGTAGCTTTTTCTCCCCATTGTTAGACGATGTACCAGCAGTTCCTAATGAATCGTTTTTCATGTTCACGCAGTGACTTTGTTATCATCAATGCCAAAGCCTTTTCTCTGTCTCTTCCTTGTCTTGTTTAGTAAAGGAATATAACATTTCCTGGGGAAAGATGCATCTCGCAGAAAGCTCTGCCATCCTACTAGAGGCCTGGTGGGAGAATCTTCTGACTTACCACCTCTGCTTCAACCTTGGGAATCTTACCAGCCTCTCTGAGCACTTTATCGGTCTCATAGTCACCGTGTCTTCCGAGGAGAATTTTGAATGTCACCTTAGCCATCACAAAAGAGTGAATCAACTTTTTTTTACTTGAGCATCTCAGTCCTATATTCCTGCTTCCGATAAATTTATTTTAATTGTGGTGCAGCTAAGGACTGACTTCAGTGCAAAGACAAAGGGCATGTGAAGTGTTAAAGGGGTCCTGTGGGGAAACCTTGCTGATTGCTGCTCTCTGAAAGACTCAGGCTTGCATGTTGTGTTGAGTTAGTGCGGACAGTGGTGTCTGTGCCAGCAGCCACACATGAGTTTCACTAGCTGTGACTAAAGAGAACCTTTTTCCACAGTAATTTGAGTATTTGGATGAACTGGTCTGCTGGTGGTGTGGTGGGAGTGCTCCAGGGCGAGCAATGCCGGACTACATGTTGGGGGTAGCAGTCTTGGCCATCCTCTGTGATTTCCTCTCTCTTTTTCTGCTTTGTCTGAGCTTGAGGTAAAGCTGGCTAAGTTCTGGGAGGGAATTGTATTGTATAGCATGGGATGTTGGTAGGTCTTCAAAAATCAATTACCACAGGTGTGATGGGCAGAAAAAAGGTAAAGGGGAAAAAAAAAAATGTCTGCAGCTGGTTTCTTCCAATCAAGGTGCATAGGAAAGGACACAAATGACAATTCTGGTAAGTTTTGGTTGCAGCAAGCTTCGTCTGCCAGCCTGTTTCTACTCTGTGTGTAGAGCATGGAAAAGCTTTCAACTGCTTCTAAATCCATGCTTCTGACTTTGCTTTTTAGAGCCAGGGTAACCCTCCTTCCATTGTCCATGGTCCAGCAGGATTTTGGGTAGCAAGTGGAGGCCCGAATGCTGTTCCACCTAACAAGCAGACCCTGAATTCCTCAGAGGAGGAAGAAGAAACAAGTGAAAATGGTGAGTTCTTGAAGGATTAGTGGGAAGAGAAAAAAAGACAGGTTTAGAAGATTTTCAGTGTGTGTTTGATTGTCAAAGTAGTTCCTAAATACCTGTTTATTGTGAGCTTTGAACATGAGTGTGAACATGTTATTTTTCTTCATTGTCCAGTAGAAATATGTTTTTCCTGTTTAAGCTTGCTATGTCATCGCCCTTGTGGTTGCCTGGCTCTGTAGCAAGCCAAGCTGCAGCTTAAAAATGCACGGTATAAATTTGGAATGGCAACTTTGATAGCTGGTGGAATAACAAAATGAGCCTATCTTGAGTCTTTCTCTACCTTTTTGCACAAAACAAGATGATACTGAGAGCAGCTCATTAATAGATGTACTGAAAAGTAGTTGTGGTAACTTCAGCTTTAAGCTTTTTGGGTTTTGTTGTTTGTTTTAGGGTTTGGTTTTGTTTTGTTTTCTCCTGAGACAAAGCTTCCTGTTCTCTCACTTGTAGGGAAATTTCGTGAAGAATATATCTATGCACCTGCAGGTAGGTAAAACTTTAGCCTTTACTGACAGAACCCTCAGTGAATGTAATGCACTTATGATGACCTTTTTATAGTTTCTGAAGGATTAGATGTAACGCCACTTTTTTCAATTAATTTTGCCTATGTCCTCCAGATCCCAACTGTGACACTGCAACAGTATTTAATTCAGCAGAACCTACAACCATCTTGGTAAGCTTTAGTCCCTGTCTGTTCAGATTAGGAACCCTTGACGTGTGTGGCATTCTTCATAGAAACTGCCCTTGGATGCAGGCATAACATAGTAGGTCAGAGTCATCTTTTATATATTCACTCTTCTTTTCCTCCCTAGATGGTGAGGTTTTTGTCTCAGTCTGTGAGTACAGTGAATTGGACTAGATACGTTAATGATTTTCCACTTTCCCCTCCACAAAGAAAGCATGTATTTGAGTGTTGTGTACTTTTCTTCTTTTTCTGCTCCAGACAGCACTGCTTTTATTATGATATTCCAGTTAGTCTTGTTCCTACGTTGTGGGATTGGACAAATCTTACCTCTGATAGAACTGACTTGGGAATTTTTTTTTTTTTTGAAGCTGTAACTAAATCTTTAGTCACCTACTGGTCTACGTTGGTTTTTAAAGCTAGTCTTCTACGTGTCAGAATAAAGCTGCTTTTCCTGTAGTTACAAGTGACCTTCTGGTGTGTTTATAGTCCATAAATTAAACTTTAATAATTTAGGAGCGTGGTATGTGTGCCTTGTGACTTTGCCTCTTAACTTGCTTTGGAATCGCTTCAGGAAGAAGGGCCTGTCTCAGTGTCACCTCAAGATGGAGTGGCTTCCTACAACTATCCCCAGAAGGTAGTATCTAGTACTTTATTGCAGTAGCCCTATGGAGTGGTGACCACTTCTGCTTGGTTAGTGTCAGCTTGCGGGGTCCCTCTACCTGCCCCTTACCGCACCTTGTAACAAGGAATGTAATTCCCTATAAATATAAGCAAAACAGAAGGGAAAGAAGATGCCTTGCAGGTGTCTGCAACTCTAAACTGGTACTTTCAAGCCAATTCTTAGAGAATTGAGATAATTAGTCCTAGCTGGAGAGGCAGCTTCCAAAATGCATTTATGTAAAGTGAGAATGTTTGAACTGTGTGGCATTCCTATGGTCTGTCAAAGCAAGTTGTAGAGGCAGCCTACTGAACACTGTGACTCTCTTCCAGGTGATGGTGAACTCTGCAGCAATCTCAACCTCAGCAGGTGTTTATGCTGCTCCAGCCACAGGCTTCTCCTCAAATGCTGCTGCCTCCACTCCAGCCAGTGTCACAACAGCAGTTCCCCCACAAACAGCAGTGCAGCCAGTCGTAGTATCTCCCCTTTCTGTAGGGAGGCCAGGTAGAGTGTACGCATGATGGCTGGGGAATTGACTAAGTTTTTGATTACTTCTTCCCTCACTGTGGTTTTTGGATTTCATGTTGTTTTGTTTATCTCTCTCTTTTTTTTTTTATTTATTTTTTTTTTAAACCTAGCTATTCAAGACAAATGTTAAAAGGCTTTCAAAACACAAGTATCACTTGTTTTGGCTTAAAATGACTTAATAGTAGTTGTAACTTCACTGCTGACTTGTTGCTTTCATGTTTTGAAGGGGACAGTTGCTCCAGAATTTGCGTGGGAATTGCCCCCCTCGCCACCTTGAGCCATCACTGCCAAGTGTTTGGCTAGAAAGTTCTTTTGAGAAGGCAGAAGTTCCTGGCAGCTCCCTGCTTCCTGTTTCGTACAGTTCATTTTCCTCTGGAGTTGAGAGATTGGTCCTGAGGCTTTACTATTTCTTCCAAAAGAGTCACTGGCTGTGATGGTTCAGGATCCAAACAAATGTCTGATTCATTCTGTGGCCCTGGGTTAGCTCCTGTGCTTATTCCTTTCCTTCTGTGCAAGGACATCAGATATGTGACTTAGCATGTGGTGCAGTTACCCCTGAAATGCTTCATCTCCTTTGTTGTTGGGAAATGTGTTGAGGAAAAAAAATTATTTTTTTCCCTTCTTATGGAGAGGACTCTTCATGTATTCTGTAACTCTTCATTTAGCATCCAAAAAAACCCTTCACCTTCACTTCTGCTCAGTTCTGTCTCTCTTCTTCTTTTTTTGCCATGTTGGTTTTTTTCCACCCGTTGTGAGAGTTCATTCAGCACAGTTCTCTAAGCTGTGTTTTTTCTTTAGGTGAGTTATCTACTCACTGATGCCATTACAAATAACCTGCTGGTGTTAGAGGTGTGGGCCACCTAATGAATATTTAACAGTAGTCCAAAATAGTAGTTCCAAATAATATGTTTGGCCTGACATATCTTGAACCTTCCCCTATTTTTGTGAGCTTACTGTGGCACTTCTGATGACTTAGTGATTAATTTGTTCCTTGCTGTTCTAGGACAGGCAGTTACATAAGGAAAGTCTGGCCTGCCTTCTAGTGTGGAGAAATGATTGAAAAAGACATTTATTCTTAACTGGAGTATGAAGCTTGCAGATAGACATACGGTTAAGGCTCGTGAGATGGAAACCTTCCCATCTGGTTTTAAAACTTATTCTGGACTTGTTTTAAAGTGGTTACTGAAGAGAACTGTGTTAAAGCTTGTAGTTAGGGGCAGTGAGATGCTAAAGCAGCACACTTAATTGTGTAACTTAGCATCTTGCTCATGTGATATGCCATTGCAAGTTTAACTTGACTTTTGTTTCCTTCTGATTGTAACAGTTTCTTCAGTGCCACTGCCAGTTTATTCATCTCCTCTTCCTCCGGTCAGTGAGGTGGGAGAAGCTGGTGCTGTTCTTCCACCTTACTCTTGTGATCCCAGTGGCAGTGATCTGCCTCGAGGTAATTATGGTATTTTGTGCTTTCCTGCTGCTGCCCTTTGGCACGCTTCTGACTTGTGTTCTCCATGGAAACTTAACAGAATACCTAGTGAACAGAAATGGCTCTTAGTAGCTTGCATGGAGTGAGAAATAATGTTATGGATGCTTATGCTAAAAATGTGTTAATTCCCAGTTCTGAATAGCAAATTCCATACCTGACTGAAATAGTGGTAACTGTGGCTTTAGACAGCATCCTAAAGAAATGAATACCAAGGCTGAGGGTCCTTGGCCTGTATCATTCTGGTTCTTGGTGGAGTAATGATTCTTCTGGTTAAAAAAAAAAAAAGGAAAGAAAATCTGTATATTTATAAAGTTGTGCTGTTGCACAGTTCAGTGGGGTATTGTGGTGTTTGGTGGGCTCCAAAATGTTATTCTGTGGCATCTTAAACTAGGGACAAAATGTAGGGTCATCTTGTTCCTTGGGTGCCTGCTGTCATAATTGATGATAGCACCGGAAAAGGCTGTCTGAGGTGCGTAGCAGCTCTTGAGCAATGAGTGCACAAAGACCAACATAGTACCACCAGCAGAGCAGCTTGGAAACAGCTTTTGGCTTTATCAGAGGAACTTGGACTTTGCTTTGGAAAGTGGTAATCTTTAGTCGACTCATTCTTCCGTGGTATGCCACTACGTTTAAATTGTGAGGCTGCATCAGGCAGCCAACCTTGGTAAGCACTGCAACTGGCATATATATATATATTACTTATTAATTTATCCTCATTCTGTCATGTTTATGGCTGACAAGACATAAATAGAGCCTGTAATTCAGAGAGCTTTGTTTAATAACCCCAAGATGAAGCTGTCTGCTGTCCTTATCACAAGCAAAGTGCCTCTCAGCGACAGGAATAACAGTAACCGCTTGCTGTTCTGCTATGTCACTTGTTTTTCTCTGGGTGGGGAATGATGTGAAGCTCAGGCATGCTGATGTTGCATCGCTGCACACATAGCAAGAGGCAGAAAAACTGTTCTGCAACAGTGTCTTAACTTGATAAGGATTTTTGGTTGTGTGTGATTTTGGACAGCTGTAGGAAATGCTTTACCCTGGGCATGCCCCCTTGTTCAGTTTTTTGACAGTGCATTGGCTCAAACTGCTGTAAGAGTTAAAAACTGAGAAGGGCTGTAAAAGAAAAGTTGGGTTTTTGGCCTCCTTGTCCTCCTGATAGCAAGATTCAGCTTGTCCTAATGGATAGTGCTCAGAGTGAGCAGGAACACTCTGGATATGAGTTGGAGTTCAGTTACGGTTACCTGTGTTGACACACTGTGTGCAACAGCTTCAGCTATTTCTGCCTTCTCTGGCGGGGGGGGTGGGGGGAGGCTGTTTTGGACAGTAGTGAGCCTGAGCGGTCTCCTCTGAAGAGCGGTGGAACAAAGCTGGCTGGTTGTTTACGTTTTTGGTTCAAGTAGTGGATATATCTCTGCACACTGGTTGAAACATGGTCTCTCGGTATTCCCCCATACACTGGATATCTTGAAAGTCTGTGTATTGTAGCTGGCTTATTCTAATAGCCATCTCACTACAGCAAATGACAGGATTTTATCAGACTTTCTAGTTCTAGTTTGAATCTCCCATGTTCTCTGTTGGTGTAGAAAGTAGCTTTTATTCAGAGGTAAGCGAGGGAAAGAACTGGCTGCATGTATGCAGGGTCTGTGAAATCCAAGTGTTTCTTTTTGCACTGTTTTGAATAATATAGTTTCCTCTTTAACTGACTTCATTTCCTCCCATCCTCCTCCCCTCCCTAAAAAAATATACTCCATCCTTGTACCTCGTATATGGCAGCTGTAGTTTTTATATGATTAGGATATAAAGTTTTTAGCTTTTATCCCAAAATCTCTTATTTGAAGATGGAGTGTAAAATAATTTAGCAATGAAAATTGTTTTCATGCTTGATTCACTGTATTGCCATCTAAAGTAGCTTTCTTGTGCCTGTGTTGGACTTTCTTTGATGATCCTATAGATTCAGGTAAGATAAAGAGCTACTCTTGCTGTCTGCAGTTTAGGTAGCTATATCTCTGCGTGGAAAAGCGATGGATTCTTTCCATTTTATTTACCATGTCACATACTTGTCTTGTCAGCAGTTGATCTGGAAAAAGGCAGGTTCTAGAGCATCATGTCCTGGCTGCTCCAAGGCCGGCAGCTTTCATAGGTATTGCTCATGTGCTTTGCAGTATCTCCGCTTTCTCACAGTCCCTCTCAATTCCTGGTTTTGTTCATCTCAAATATGCTCTTTACCACTTCCCTGCTGCAGTAGC
>JAAGNO010018914.1:0-62249 GCA_033439905.1 Ceryle rudis | reverse complement strand
ACACATATTTAACAAATCTTGTCTTTTCACGTGACTTCAGCATTTGGGTTTTTGAGCTGGATTCTGAAAGCCACAGCTGCCAGATCTTGTAGAGAACTGGAGTTCTTCAAATTCAAACATCTCCTGCTTTATACAGGGAGGTGCAGTCAGTAGCTTCAGACAGTGGCACAATTCTGTCATCCTATGTGTGAATTACCATTTGCCAAAGTTGAAATCATCTCTGTGGGCCTATGCTACTAGAGATTTAATTGGTTTTTTTATTGTACATAGCTAAGGGGTGGTTAAAAGTGGATTGACTACAGAACTGTAAGGGGGAAAAGGTGTATTTCCTTCAGTATCCCTTTTAAGCAGTCATGGAAGCAACAGCATAATAGGAAAAAATAATTCCTTACACTTTTATCTTAAATTCATGCAGCACTTCTGCTGTTGATCCTCTTCTCCTTATTTCCTCAAGTCCTTAAGACTTTTTTTTTCCTTCCTTAAGAGAAGATAGTACCATAATCCTCTGGGAGGAGGGTTGCAAGCTTGGCTTTTGTTTTGTCTCCTCAAATGTCTAATACCTGTACATTTAACTTGGTGGTTCAGTAATGGCTTTCCATGATGGAGGAGCCAGGTAAAAAGTCAAAGCATGATGAAAATGACCCCTGAATAGCTCTTTTGTTTATGAGCTGCTGTGCTGCTTTTAAAAACAAACCAAAATGTGCACACAAAATGATTTTTTACAAGGTAATTGGTGGCAGTTAGGACCTATTTTTGCCTCTGGAGGAGCAGTTGACTTGCACAGACGTTGCTTGGAATAGGGGTGAATAGTAGGATGGTTTAAGTTGGAAGGGACCTTAAAGATCAACTCATTCTGACCCCTCTGCCATGGGCAGGGACACCTCCCACTATACCAGGCTGCTCAAAGCCCTGTCCAACCCAATCTTGAACACACTCAGTGGTGAAGCATCTACAATTTCTCAGGGCAACCTCTTCCAGTGTCTCGCCTCTCTCATAGTGAAGAAACCACCCAGAAGAT
Source organism: Ceryle rudis (assembly GCA_033439905.1). Taxonomy (NCBI): domain Eukaryota; kingdom Metazoa; phylum Chordata; class Aves; order Coraciiformes; family Cerylidae; genus Ceryle; species Ceryle rudis. The sequence continues at coordinate 61,231 of JAAGNO010018914.1, read as the reverse complement.
ACTACAGGCTTTTTTTCATCTCTTCCCTGAAAAAAGGATTCACTAGACTAATCCCTTAAAGGAACCAGTAACTTACTGAGTGAACTTTAAAATGAAATAGGCTTAAGTACAGTCTCCAGGAGGGAGTCATCAAGTGTTTTTCCACTTCAGTCACAAATGCCACCCGTCATATCCCAAATAGTTGCTGTCAAGCACAAGTGAGTATCTTCCACTTTCAGGCTTTAGCTATGAGTAATGTCTCCTTTTTTTCTGCTGTCACTGATATGGCCTTGCTTATTTTCTACACAAATGGGTATCATAGTGAAGTGTTGGTGGTTTATCTTCTGGCATTAGTTTGTCTCCTGAAGTTAACTGTTTGTTTTTGTTTTTTTTTTTTAAATTAGAAATACTGACAGAATTCTGGTACAGAGTCCATTTTTGTTAATGTTTTTCCTTACCCTTCCAGTAGCTGGATTATTCAGCATTAGCCATGGCTATTGTGGCTGTGTTGGCCACTTTACTTGAAAATTATATTAATGGATATAATATATGTAATATGTAGCCCGTTAACTTACTTACAGATTTGATCTACAAAGGTACCTCTGTGACCTGATAATGTGTCTTTTTACCAGGGCTATTTAGGCTCAAAATTAACTGTGTGAACCAGCAAACAGGGGCTGTGGGGAGCAGTTGGCAGCGTGTCCTGGAGCTGGTTGAATGCTCCCTGGAGGTCAGGAAATTCTGCCTTTTTATTAACAACAAAAGAGTTTAGAATGGTACAGAAATTTAAGTGAATGCTGGAGTCTTTTCTTTTCAATTGTGTTTTCCTGGTTTGCATAGCACTACAGTAGCTCTACATCATCAGCTACTAGAACAGCTGCCAAAAAAAGCCTCAGCTCTACCTAAACACAACCTAACCTGCTTCAGCCAGTTCCTCAGCTGGAGATGACTAGGGCTGGCTGCAGCATCCCCCTACTGATCATACTCCTACTTGCGTGGCTAAGTGTTCCAGTGCCTAATTGCTACAAACCAGTTGCCTATTCAGAGGCTGTAAGATAATTCACATCAAAATTAGGCAGAGTGCTGGGGGTCTGATGTTGGGGTTGTATGCATACGTGTGGTCTGCAGGTGCCAAGGTGTGGGCTCAGGGGGGATTTTTTGGGGGGAACCCCAATGTCAGCCTGGTGATCATCTAGAATCGTTTACTTTGGCAGATTGTTTGATTATTGCTCTGTTACAATTTGGTATTAGACCAATGCTCTGGGTTTTTCATGCCCAGCAGAATCACAGAATTACCGTGAACGGAGGTAGCAGGATATAGCTTCCAGCCATGAGCCTATTCTAGCTTTAAATAGAAGCACAGAAAAAATCCTTAAGTATTGATTTCTATTTGAAACAATTATTTTCCTTCAGATTTTTTTTTTTTTTTTAAACATTCTTTCTTGGGCTTCTGGAAATATATTGCATAGTAATGAGTTTTTAAAGCAAGGATTTGATCCTGAAATGTGGTTTGGTTTTTTGTGTTGTTTTGTAGTTTACTTGTTTGTTTTTGTGGATGGATTTTCAGCCTTTAGAAAGGAGAACAGAATGGAAGAGTCATGCAGCCAAGTCTGCACTAGTGGTGCTTGCCACCTCCTTTTCCACACCGTGGTTTTCTATATGAAAGGCACAGGCTCAAATTAAATTAACGAACACCTAAAGGCTGTGCAGGAAGGATCCGTGAGCTGGCAGCGCCACAGAGCGCTCTCCTTAGGTGTGAGCACCTCTGATTTCATAGCCCTTAGAAACAGCCTCAGAGACAAGCCTCTTCCCAAACCACAAGATGAAGGAAGTGGTGACCAGCCGTAGTTCTTGTGCTTTGGGGTGTGAGCTTCTTGTGTTGCTGAGTGTGTCAGCCTCTTCTGAACCGCTGCAAATCCTTCTGCCCTTAGAAGGAGCAGGCTTTGCTCTGACTGCGTTTGCCTGCGGGTCACCAGACACCGCAGTGCTCTTCTGTTCTCTGCACAGTAAAGTAAAACCATGGCATTTTGGTAGAGGTGCTTGGGTCTTGCACCAAAGGACGTGTCTGTGCCTTGCTGGAGTCAGGCTGTGAGTGCTGCCCTCCTGGCCATGCCCTGCTCCCTGCACCCTGCGGCCTTCTGCAGCCAGAGGAATGCTGGTCCTGCTTTAGTCTGGCTCTGTTAACATCTGTTGTGTTACTGCTGTTCCCTAGAGGCACGAGTCTCTTTCTGAAGTCTTTTACATTGTAAAATCCATCTGTTATTGCAGATAATTATTATAAATACTGTAGAGGAAAGCCACACTGATTCTGCCTGCTGCTGGGCTATTTCCGGCTCTTGCTCCTGTGCTGTTTTCCCCTTGGTCACATGAGAACATCAGATCGATTCCTATGGCAAGTTGTTTCCCTACCTTGCTTTTTTTGCTTTATTCTTAGCTTGCAGTTCTCTCTGCAGTGATGCTGGATACCATTCTCTCTGATACAATGCAGTCTTTGATAGTGTAATTTTATATGGAAGATATTCAACATAGCAATCCAGACTCAGACTTTCAAGTAACTGTTTTTTTCATGAGAGGAAGATAAAACTCTTAGACCAGGACTTTATAGCTTTGAAATATGATCAGAGTTTCAATTTTGCAGGGCAATCAAGTCACTGCTGCTTACCAGATTGCACAGTCAGCTGAGCTGGGACAAGTAAGAACCAGTTCAGCTTGTATGAGCCACAGGCTGAGAGCATGTACACCAGTTGCAGTTACTGCAACTTAGTCAGCTCTGCAAGTGTGGTGATCTCCAGCAATCAGAACATCTGCCCAAGTCCTGACAGGGTGTTCTTGTGCGTTAGGCTCAGTTTAATGGCAATGCTGTTCTTGCAGATGCTAAATCTTGCCTTCCCTGGAGCAGATGAACATTTTGCCACTAGCTTTATACTGTTGGGGTTCACCCCGAGATAAGCATCATCCTGTTCTCATAGCTGTGACAACTGCTTGACCTTGTTAGAGAAAATGGTCTTTTAAGAGCGAGTGAAATATTCTCTAATGGTGAAATTAATGGACCATCTAACTCCCTCTACTCTTTTATGTATTTTCTCTGTTCCCTACCCTGCCTGTTTGCATTTTCCAATCACGTCTAAAACTGAGGTTTCTGACTCTTTTTAAACCAGTGTTTTTTAAAAATATTTGTCATAGTTGAAAGCAAAAAATGCTTGGTTTAAAGTTTGTGGTGACGATGTGAATGCGTGATTTGTATTACTTTTCAGGAAGTGTGAGTAGGAGGAGATAAAATGCACGGCAAAACTTCTGCCTCCCATTTCCACCCCGGTCACATCTGGTATTTTCTGCTGCTGCAGCACATCTGTCTGCCTCTGCAGGGACCGCTGAGGGGATGGAAACCATTTTCAGGTGCAGTTTGGTTCCCGTTTCTGGAATAGGAAGCGCAGCTGGGGATTCAAGGTGCCATGACTTTGAACTTCTGGGGTTTCTGAGATGAGTGGGAGTGTGCACATCCAGCTTCAAAATGTCCTTTTCTGTTAAAACAAAAACAAAAACAAAAAACCCCCACAACCCTTCTGTCTTTATGTGGGTGTTTAAAATTCTGTAGCTGTGGGTTGCTGTGGTCCTAGGCTTTGCTGCAGCTGTTGGCGTGGGCTGTTTGTGTGTTTGTCCACCTTGTCCTCCAAGGGATATTGCCCTTTTTGAACATGAGAAAACTCTTGTTTTACTGGAGGCTTGACCAAGAGCCTCTGGTAGTTGGTGGAAACCTTTTGAAATACATCTACAAACCTCCAGTCCTTTAGTTTGCTCAGAGGACAGCTTTACCTGAGCAAATTCCATTCATACACTTACATGGTGTTGCTTCATGACTTGTACACTATTAGCTCTATTGCTGTATATCCCAGTGTGGCTGATCAAGTTGTGCTGGCCAAAGGATATCATAGTGGGGCAAATTAAATTGGAATTACACTTAGACTTCTTTGTACAGGAGCAGTTTCATGTGGTGCCTTTTATTTACCAACAATCCCAGTGGTTTCCTATTTTCTGTTGTAAACAGGATATAATAAATATTGTAGCTTGGTTTTTTTTCCCAGCCAGGTGTTGTTCAGCTCTTGCCTTGGCTCAGATTTGTGTGGCCGAATTCACTGGAGGTAAGGAGGAGTCTGCCATGGGGTTTTTATGTAAATGCCAATATAAACACCTCTAGAATTGGAGCTCTTCAGTGCTCCTCTGACAGCCTTTGAGCCGTCTGTGCTGAATGTGATTTTTAAAAAACTATAACGTGTCAGATCTGTTGCTGTTCATAAATGTTTATTATCAATAGGCAGCTGGAAATGTTACATCTGAAAAGGTAGAAACACCTTGAATTTCAATAGGCTTACATTTCTTGGGAAAAAAAATTAAATGCTTTTTATTTTTTGTTTTCCAGTTTACAGTTAAGCTAAAAATACACATAAAATAAATAATTTTATTTATTATGTACATCATTTCATTTTTACATATTATATGAGGGTATGACATGGAGTCTGCACTACGGACAGAAGAGATGCAAGTAGAAAAGTACGTAAAACTAAGCGTTTGGTTTTGCTTTTTGCTCTTCCTCTTTTCTCTCCCCCTTTCCCTGGGGGTGGCTGTTACTGCTCAACTGGCAAATGCTGAGGTCCCCGCTCCATCTTTACATATGCAAAATTCTTACAATATCTCAATTTTGCCTGGAAAAGGCCATCAAGTTTTTGCCCAAAACTAAAATAAAGGAAGAAAAAAAAAAAAAAGCCTCACCTTTTCTTTTTATGCTATGAAGCAAATGGCATCCTAAAACATGCTGAGGTGTGAAGCAGCTATTTCTGTGATAGCTTTTTTTAATGAAGATTTAGTTTGATATTAAAATTTGATTGCTAAAGAAAAAAAATCTTTGCAGAGTAAGCCCAGGTCTCTAGGGCTTGCTATATAGAAAATAGAGTACTCAAGCATCTGCTACTATCCTCTGCTTCTCAAAGATCCCTAGCCCTCTAGTTCCCAGCCCCACCTTAGAAATGCATTCAGTAGTTTAATTTAAAGACTGTACAATACCCCAAAAATAGCTAGACCTAAAAGTGCCCCCTTGCTCAAAAACAATTATTTATAGTCAAAAGGCATTTCACTCTGTTGGCTAAAGGTATCACAGTGTTCTGTTAGCTCGTGTGCTAAAAGGCCAGCTCCTTGTTTGATCACATCTCAGCCTAAACACATCGTTTCTTCTAGTTTAGGAGTTACTGTTGATATGGAAATGCTTTAAATGGAAGAGGAAAAAAGAAAAAAATCTCCCCAAATCAACATAATAAGCCACGCTGAAGGAGGACACGCTAGCCAGGAGGAACGGGCTGCGCTGTTGCCAGTAGTTGGGAAATCACTGACTGAGCAGGGGCTGTAAGTAAATAAATAACTGCAAGATCAAGTTGGCTGTTAAAGTGGTGGGTGGTCTGAGCTGTGTTAGGGGCTTTCTATTGCTGTTGTGGTTGGGGGTTTGGTTTTGTTTTGCACACCTTAAAAAAATCAGAGCAGGTAAAATGTTTTTCCCTGAAGCATAAAATACTATTGAACATTTGGAAGAGAGGGATTGAACACTTCTGTCTTTAAATGTATTGTTTAGATAAAGCATGTTCTCTTTTTAAAACAACCGTTCTTGGTCATGAATTTATTCCAGAGCCACAGTTGTTCTGGGTGGAGGCAGTTATGTGAACAATATATAAATGACTTGTTTGTAAAAGTGTAATGGCCTGAGATGGGGAAAGAAGTAGCGTGAAAATGAAATTGAATCAAATTACAAATGTTTAGAAAATATGCTAATGTGCCTTAGCCCAGAGTGCTCCCCGCCTCCTCCAAAAGAAATCCAGTAAGGGTTTGACTTTTATAGTTGTTAGGCTTCAAGTTACACCTTCACTGAAAACTACAGATTATTTTGGTAACAGTTTATTTTAGATGCTCCTCCAGTGAGCTGATTTATTATTCACTGTAGTCTCGCTGCTTCCAATTAATTTTCCCATTACATGAATGAGAGTCACTGGTGCTTCCAGCACACCCGGGCAGGCAGCAACCAGCCGTGCCGCCTGCCTCAGCCGGGGCTGTGAGGAAGAGGTTCTTACAGTGCATCCACCCCAAACCAGCTCCAGATGGTTTTTAGTGAAGTAACAACTTCCATTAATTCGAGGCAGCCTTAGTGGTTTGGATGGGTTTGCTTATTTTTTGCTTCTCTTTGACCATGGAATTGCAATGGAGGTGAGAGGGTGATCCTGTTTCTTTGGCAATCAGCCTTGGAGGCGGCGCAGAGCTTTCTCACCGAGGTGTCTGTGGGACGCTGTTGGCACGCTGCAGGACAACTTAACTGGTTAAAGGAAAACTCAGCCAGAAATTAAACAAAAAATGCACCTTTTCCTGGTTAACTGAAAAATGCTTTTCTTTGGGATTTTGGTCTTTAAAAAAGGAAAATAGCAAAGGAAAGCGGAGGAGTCCCAAGGGGAGAGGGACTTACACTTACTGGCGTGAGAGCAGCAAATGCTTATGTAGTTTTCTGACTTCTAGAACACCCAGCAGCAAATCAGATCCTTGCTTACACCATTTGTAACTGTCCAGGTATCTGGCGCAGACACCATCCAACTGCTCATGTCCTGGAAGGGAGCTCAGAATGCTTGTAGTGCCCTTACTGCACAAATCAAATCTTAGAGCTCCTGTCACTCAAACTGGAGACCTTTATCCTGAGTAAGCACTAAAGAAAAGCAAATTGTACCTACAGAGAAATCAGGGCAGAGAGCTTCAAAGGGACACAGGGGACAGTCTCCTCCTGTCCAGGAAAGGCTCCTCCAGCAGCCGTAGTGCTGCTGACACATCGCTGCCCGAGGAGCGTGTCTGGGAGCCCCTTACAGTGTGGTTTCAGTCCAGCCACAGCCCCCCTTTGCCTCAGCGCATCGCACGCCCTCCTGCGACACCATGTCACCAGCCTGGCTTTCTGCCCTTGCCAGTGATGGGGTGAGTGGACTAGATGACCTTTAAAGGTCTCTTCTAACCGAAAGCATTCTAGGATTCTGTGAAAAGTGATTACTAAGGAGGTGACGACCTGTGCTAAAATTTCCCTATAGCCCTACTCCAGAATCCTGCTGTGTGCACGTGCATCAGTACTGGGCTGCCTGTGGGACCTCCCCATGCTTAGAAGTGTGTTGCATCAACCAATTTTAACCTCTTTAAAAGGTAAGGGTTTATATTTATACATTAATATATTTATTTAAATACTGTTAATATTTACAGTGCCTGTTTCTGCTAAAAATTATGTTACATGTACCATCGGAAAAAGGATGTAACGCAAATACAGTAAGGTGAACATTAAGGGTGAGACATAAATCACAAAAGCAAGGGTGTTAAGAGTCTTAGCTTTCAGGGTATGCTGCTCCTGATCTCTCTCTACTGCAGAAGTCCTCTAAATTCCCTTTGTGGGAAACCATGCTAGTTTTCTACATGGAAAACTATCATAACGGACATACAGTTAAATCCTAACCTGAATCAGTTGTAAGAAAATAAAAGTACATACTACTGCTACGAATATTAACTACTTACTGTATATAGCGCCTTTAATTTGAGGATCTGAAAGTGCTTATAAATAATGAACTAACCCCCCCAACGAGGTAGGTAAGTATTATTATCCCTATTTTACAGATGGGGAAACTGAGGCATTAGAGAGGCGAAGTGACTTGCCCAAGGTCACAGGTGAGTCGGTGGCAGAGCTGGGAGTAGCCCTCAGAAGTCCTGTTCGCTCACCCTGTCCTCTGACCCCTGTGCATGCTTCCTCTGTAGGGACCACACACACAAATACTCCAGTATTTACATACATACCAGCAAGTGAATAATATACAACTGCAATTATCCAAATAATCTGCAGAGATACGTCAGTTCATTTCTTGATTCTGAAACAACTTCGTTAATCTCTGACCTGAGTACAAACGACCTCTTAGCTCTGTTTGATATTCTTAACCCTGGATGGTTTTTTTTACCTTTTTAACTGGTGATGATTTGTACCTGTGCTGCTTTAAAAAGCCAGGTGAAAATGACACTGAGGATGGGAGGTGAGAAATCGAGCAACCTCAAGAGCGAGAAACCTAAAGAAAGGGCAACTGGTCGAGGTCTCTATTATTCCTAATTCCAAACTCCTTGCATATGTAGAAGGATTATTATTGAAGCCCCCAAAATAAAGGCCAGGCGTGTAGAGGTTGGAGCACAGCTGTGCATCCTGAACCCAAGACAAGGAAAAGTTTAAGTCCTCAGAGGAGAAGCTCAGAGTTGTCCCACCAGGTCCTACCCTGGTCACCTGCACAGGCAGCACAGGGGTTATCAAATGTATTTTGCACAAGATCCTTTAATTTCCCTCCCCTGAAGCTCCTGTTTTAGAGCAATAATTCACCAGCTGCTGTAAATCTATTGCTACCAAAGGGGCTGCATAGATGCAATCAACAGGATTTTGCCTTTTGTGGGACCAATTTGACAGTGTTGCCAACTCCTGGACACATATATTAATCACAGCCAAATCAAATATTGGTGTCTAAATTCCAGAGTCATCTCAGACTCGCTCGTAGCTGGGAATGAGGATGTATCTGAGTCATGAAACCAATCCCAGGGGAGTTCCAGCCACGCAGCCATATGATGTCACCTCTCGCCTTTAACACAACATTATGGAGAGATTTTGCAGGCTGCGTTCTCCATCGTGCCGTTCCTCCCCCTGCCCTTTCAGGACACAGCAGGGGAGCATGGCTCGCGCAGTTTGCACAGAAGGGATTTGTGCTGCCTGGTGTCATTTTTACATTCTGAGGGGGCACCACTGCGGAATTAAATGCATTTCATTTTATTTGTACCTCTTAGCGCAGCGCTGCATTTGAGTGATGCGATACAATCATCACCAATAGCAGTGTGCTTGCTCTCGTGGAAAACTTAAAAGGCTTTCTCCTGTCCAAGGATATGAACCTTGCTTCTGTCTCAGCTGATGTCATCTCCATAACCATCCTTGAATTGTTTTCATTCTTAACTCGTTACACAGGAAATACCACAAAGATTCGCTGGCCCCATGTCAAGTAGAATTCGTAAACTGCAGTGTGGCTAGGTGAGGCATAAAACAATTCAAACCCTTTCCTTCACCCCCCTGTAGCAGCTCTTGCTAATGTTCAGCTTTCCAGAAATGTGCTCAGTTTGGTTTATTCAGCTGTAGGGCTTTTATTGTGAGCTGCTTTGAGAATTGCTCTCAGCTGGTCCTGACTGCAGCTCTCACCTATCGATGGATTTGCCTTTTAAAAGACAGGGGTGCGGGATTTCTTCACAAATGATCAGTGAGCTGCTTCTGACCCTGTGATTTTGTAAGTCTCCTTGTGTAGTGCCAATGTCAGTTTGCTCAGCCTTTCATGAAGGAAGAGGAGATGCACTTCTCCATGACAGCTCTAACCCTGCAATTACTATGAAAGCCTAAAATCTGTTGATACAAAAATGCTTTTCACTCTGCCTTAACTAACACATCTAGAGTCTTAAATATTTTGGGCTTTATACTGCATGCTGGTAACAAGACCAGTGTCATTTATCATCGAGGAATACAGAAACATTTTTGAGTGTCTGCTGCTAGTTGCTGATTTTTTTTTTTGACACCAGAGCTGGCCTAGAGCCACAGTCTCCACTGAAAACTTCCAGTGAGTCTGGTGTGTTGGCATCTGCAGCTCTGCTACAGGAGCTGGCTCCATCGCTCACGTTTCTCTCTCTGATGTAGGTGTGCTCCAGCATGACCTTAGCTAATGCTAAAACCACCCAGCAAGGTGGTTTTCTTTAACAGGAGGAGGGAACCCGGTTTAAAGCTCGGGCAGAGTATCCAGCTGCAGGTACCCCAGCATCTCTTCTGCAGGGGACTGCTGTAGTGAGACATCCCTCTCCTCCTGACCTGCTGTGCTTGCCAGGAGAGCTGCTGCTGCTCCTGCCCCTTCCTGGTAAAATCTGACCCATGCCAATGGTAGGTGTAGATTTTTCCAGCATTAAGCTTTTACAAATGCAATTCACAACGCAGTTCACGGCAGAGGTGATTTTTGGCAGCCACCCACGGGATAGGCTCCAACCCCTGTAACCTCTCCTGGGAGCAGAGCCTTTGGGGTGACTGCATGGGCACAGTAACGAAGCTCTGTAACGGGAGGGCCCTTTCTGAGCTCCCGGTCAGCACTTGCTTCCTCCAAGAAAGCAGCTGACTAATAACAGCTCCAAAGTGGTGGTAAGAGCGTGCCAATCATCTGTGTTTCTTAGCAACACTGCAGAGGAAAGTTCAAGTATCACATTGTTAAATTAAAAAAAAAAAATCCCTGTTAAATGTTAAATTGGACCATTTTGCCCTTGGTGGGGTTGTCTTCTCCCCTCTCTGACACTCCTTAGGACAAAAGCAGTGACATTGCAAGGCCCTGTCCAGACGCTACTACCAGAGGGGAAATAAAAGATAACATCTACTACTGCACTCCTTTTTTGTTGCAGCTTAGAAAAGGAACTGCAGAGACTCTCCAGGTTGCCAGATGCAGTTTGAGCTGCTATTGCTTAGGCTGCTTTTCAGAAATGCAGCTCACAGGACCAGAGAAGATGATCTCTCTTAGTATTTGCCATATACCAGGAGGATGGTTTTCTTCCTAAAGCCTGACATCCATCTGAGAGGCACCAAAAAGCAAATGCAGCAGTGGAAGTAAGATTAAGAATTTAAAAAACCAGACAGAATGCAAGGGTTGGGGTGTCAGGGCAAGGCTCCAGGCTGGGTTTTGGTTCAACCCATTAACTACAGGAGAACCACACTGAGGTTTGTGATTCAAGCAGCCGTGGATGGTTTGGGGTCACTTCAGCTACACACAGGCTGGTAGCAAGACCAGGTACTGGCTTCCACTGTCAGCCTAACTGGAAGGTCATTTTGCTCCCTACAGGGGGAATGTCTTATGGGAATTAGGTATATAAGCAAATCGTAACATGTTCTAGCTGGAGATCAAAGGGGTCTCTTACTCAGTAACAATTTACAATATCAATATAATAAACAACCTGAAAAGCACACGACCAAAAGAATCAGAGGTTGTATTGCTTAATGAAAACAAAAAGCCAGTTATAAGTTGAAACCCTCTCTAAAAAGATTTTAAATATGATTCTCAGCCTCTTGCTAAACCACTGCTCACCAGCTGGTTGTGTCGTCGAGGAAAACTGAGCAGGACGCAGAGCAGTTCATGTTGGAGAACAGCAGTGGTGACCCAGCAGCAGTGGGGTGATGACAGGAGCCACTGGAGAAACCCTTCACCCTGCCACCAGCGTGTCTGAAGCCTCTGGGGTTTGAAGACTAAGACTGCATCCAGAGGGATTCCCGTGGTTTACACTGACCTTATAAATGGTGAGACCTTTAGTTTAGTATTTGTGAGTGTAAAAAAAAAAGTAACTTAAAAAAAAGGTGCGGATGGCTATAAAATAGGCTAACACAAATAGTTTTACTCTTTTGTGGTTTGGTTTTTTTCACCTGTAGACAGAAAGAAAATAATAATGCTGAATCAGATGAGGGCAAACAATGACAAATAGCTGGCTACATTTTCCAGCCAGTGTTAACAGAGCTTTACTTATAGCCGAGTTGTCACGTGATCCTCCTGCCCGTCTTTCCACTGGTTTATAAACAAGTCACAAGCCTCTCCCCATGAATCAAACACATCCTCTGACGAGTCTATAAGTTTGGAATTAGAGGAACAAATACTGGAAGCACAGTGAAGGGAGCTGGTACAAACCACAGGGCATTCCTTGCTCTGTCCTGTAAGTCTCGTGTTCCCACTGTAGTCCACCTCATTGAGGTTAATTTCACTTTTGGAACAATTCTCTTCTTTCTCTTTATCAATCTGAGAATATTTAATGTCTTTCCACATGTAGTGTGGCTGAATAATCCCATCTGAAATAGTGTACATGGGTTCTGAATTTGGTTCTGGTACGTGTCCATTCATCTTGGAGAAAAGCAGGCCCAGTCTCTTAAAGGACTCCTTCTTGGAGCTGGAAAGTCTCTGAACTCGATTTCCGTTTCGGACGAAGGAGCGCTTACTGATCCCGTTGCTTTTTGGCTTCTCCTCCACCATATCAATCCCAGACATAGTTTTAATTAGAGCAGATACATTGAAGTCTTTTTTTTTGTTGGCTACATTGAAAGATACGCTCTTGGCTTTGGATTTTTCTCCTGCGCCATCCTCATTTGATTCATCCTTTTGGGACACCTCTGTGCTGCTCGTAGAATAACTTCTCCTCTGGGGCTTCCTGTTTCCTAAGAGGTCAAGAACTTCATAGCGAAAACTTGAGATGTCCTGTTTTAATTCCTAGGGCAAGAGGAGAAATGAGTTACCTTCAGCAGCCTCGCAGTGACAGGAAAGAATGATCCTGTTCCCTTGTGAGAGCTGTTCAGAGTTGAGCAAGCAGCTGATCACACTTAGGAGGGTACCACCCACGTCTTCGATATTCAGAGACACACGCACAAAAAGGTAGTGGTAATCCTGAGAATCAAAGACCTCACAAGATCTTTGTCTTCAAAGGCTGGGGGACTATCCCATCTGACAGCCCCCTCTGCCCCCCGCAATGTTCCCCCCTCAAAGAGTTAAATAAGACAGTTACAGAAGAGGGGAAACTGCTGAAATTTAGAAATATGGCAGGAATCTTGTTTAGTTGATAGGCCCAACTTTTTGTTGGTAAGCGTTCTTCACTTACCAACAGACTCATTCCTTGGCTCTGTCTGCACTGGGATTAGAAATGTGATGTATCTGACTCCAGTCAGATACTTCATTCCTACTGTTTTTCAACCTTTTTGTCTACGTAACATATTGGATGTTAAAATCTGGGAGTTGATCATATGAGAAGACACTAATAATATTCTCTGCTCAAAAAATCCCCCATGCACATCATATATCTTCCCAGCTCCAGTAATGGTCCTGTTTCCATGGTAGATTACAAATCATCTTAACATGTTAGCACAGCCTCTGCAAGCGGCTACTTAATATAATAATTATTATTAAAGAATAATAAATTACCTTGAAATTTTCTTCAGTTAAACCTTCGTTAGTTTTGGAAGTTCTTATCATTGCTGCGACGTATCTTTTCACAAGATTTCTTATCACTTCCTGGAATAGGAAACAATACGAGTGATGCAGACTGTTCTTACTGCCTTTCACCGAGTGCTTACTGACAGTGGCTGTCCTGACTCTGCTGTCTACAAAGAAAATCACTTACCCTTAGAAAGAGAACAACGAGAACACTTTGTTTTAAACAGAGCAAACCCTTGGAAAGGGTTATGTACCCTCCATCTGTATGCTCAGTTACTGACTACAGCTGCTTTGTACTTGTGGTGTATATGTAAAAATAGTTGAGAAAGAATTCTTGATGTTCTTAAATATCTTTTAAACTAATTCATCTCATCTGTTGAAAATTTTTAAGATTACCAGTCTCATGTGTATACGCTGTGTATCTTGATAAGCTAAACTTGCCATTTGAAGACTGTTTATCAAGTGTTTGAAAGCCAGGGAGGGTATGTTGACAACAAATAATCTGAAGAACAGCCAGGACTCCACGGGGCAACACACATTCATGTTAAACCAGAGCTGCCAGCTGCCTGGGCACTGCTAATGGCAGGTTACAACCTCCTTTAGAGGCTGGTGCAGTGTCTGTGGACAGTGCTGGAAGGACTGAATCACACCCTCAGTGACTGCTCTGAGGGCTCTTTGTTCCAGTACACATTTTGGGTAGGCTGAGATCCATTTTACTCTGGTCATGGACCTCCTTGCTGGCTTTCCACAAGCAAACTGGTACTTCCAGGTTGTACATCGATCTGTGCCAACCAACATACGCAGAGGTTGATCTCTGTACGTAGAAGAGACTATTCCAAACCTCCCCTTCATTTCCCCCATTTCATAAATAGGGATAACAAGTCTGAGCCACACCAGGCACGAAGATGTCCCAAGGTTTTACTTGAAGGTTTTTTAAGAGATCCCACTATTGGTACCCATAAGCTGTGCTGTGAAGTCAGAAAGTACCAAATGTCTGTTGTCAGAGGTGACTAATTATGTTAAAACATCAGCTTCAGATAAAAACATTCTTCAAAAAGCAGGAGATGTCTTTCATAAGACAATTTACTGATGGCTTTTGCCAGTACAGCCTAATGCACCACCTAACAGTCTGGAGAATTATTTTTTTTCCTTCCAGCACGCTGGCATAAGCCGTCACACTGAACTGAAGTACTGGAGATGGTGGTTTTAATACATTTTCATCCTTTTGTAGGTTGACTTGAATGAGTACTTGATGACAGGCAGGCTGAGAATAAACAAACCCAGCAAAATTCAACAAAGGAACCATTGCTCCTTCCTGAGCTGTCCAAAAGAAAATCTCAACCGGCGTCTGAGTTAGGGATGCTTTACAACAGAGAGCAGGAGAGGAATGCAAGAGCGTGTAAAAATGCTGCAGATTCAGTTTTAATCAGGATGGCATGACAGCCTGGTCCCCTTGATGGCAATGGGGCTGTCACCTTTGACTTCAACAGCCAGACTGATACCTGGTGAGTTTTCCACTACTTCAGAGGGGATGAAAGGCTAGGAGTGCTAGACTGACAGCCCACCTCTAATGAGGGAATGTTTTAATCCATCATAAGCATAACCCTCTTAGAGGACCCAGACTTATCAAAATATATTCTAGAAGCAAGCAAGAATCGAGGTATTGGAAAGTGAGCAGGAAGAAGAAACAGCAAGTTAAAAGGTTATGTGCTCAAGAGTTTACCTGGTAATGTTGATTCTGGATCAGGTTGTCAGCGTGCCGCTCCTGGAAAGAGAACGTCACAGATGTTACCTCTTTAGAGCTCCTGCTGGCTCTTAGCAAATTATGATCCAACAGCCTTCTACTGCACCAGCAAAGCAGTGGCCCCTGTGATCCTGAACATGCCCAAACACCCCTGAAAAACAAAATATTCAACCATGCAGCTCCTTACTGTGAATGTTTTGAGGTTTTCATGCCTCTTCTGTTCATTGTAAGAGTCGTTGCCTGGGCACAGCTGATTGTGAATCCACTTGCAAAGGTACCAGACTGACTTGGGACTTGGGACAATGTTGAAAGGAGGGGGCAGAGTGGCACCTTCGTCAAAGTAACTCATCCAGAGCTTCGTCCGTGCAAACTTCCACTCAATATCTGCATGGTCCTACAAGAGAAGGAAAGAGACTATGGAGAGCTTCAGGCAGGCTTTCCTGGAGCAAATGTCCACAGCTGAGGAGGTAATGTGAGCAATAAAGGATCTCTCCAGCTGCAGGCAAAGCAGTATCGCTTCTTCCATCTCTCTCGCTGGGGTTGTACATAAAAATATCAGTGTGAAATGTAGCTAGAGGGTAAAAATACCAGCCACTGAGAAATGAGATGATAGCAATATTCAGCAAAAAAAGAATTTTGCATGCTAAAGCCTGGCTTCATCCTTTAGAAGTGCTTATTAGTTCAGCAATACAAGCAGCAAGAAAACATATTTCTTATTTTGCTTTTTGCTGACACTTTTATTACCATAAGCCATTGTTTCTCATGTCCAAATCCGATGAATTCCCACATTCTTCCCTGAAAAAAAAGATCCTTCATAGTGTTTTTTGATTTGTTGGGGTTTTATAGCATCCATTAATCCAGCTCTTAAAAGGAAGCGACACATTTTATGGGCTCCATATTTTAAATCTTGCCTCTGCATTATCTTTACACAAAACTGGAGACATTTTACTGATGGGTTTTGTAGGTTTTGTTGGTTTTTTTTTTTCTTTTAGATTATTACCATGCCAGCTTGTGGTGCTCTGGTGGTTTTCATTCCAACAAAGTAAAGCTGGAAAGTTAATGGCATCATTTTACAGCTGCACAGGTAGGCACCCCGTCCATACAGTCACCAGGAAGGAAATACTGACACTGCAAGACTGACACCTTACAAACTGCAAAACAAGGATCCCCAAATCAAAATATTTGCAATCTAGTCCTTGGAGTCCCCAGGCTGTTCTGCCCAGTAACAAACTGGATGTTCCCTTTAACACCAAGGCAGAGACATCTACCTACAGCTGGGATTCAGAGCTACTGCAGCAATTCAAAATGGATTTCACACTGTTTTGTGCTAGTTTGAAAGCTTAAAAATGCCACTGTTGTGTACATTCTGCAGAAACTCTGACGTTAGACCGGAAAAAATGAGAATAGTTTGAAGCCTTCAAGCCGAGCAGTGCTGAACACAGCTTACAACAGCACATTGCACTGAAATGGCAAAGCTGCGCGTTGTCACCATTGCCGAGCGTAGCTCTAAGCTGATGGTTATGACATTTTAGCTGTTCAGCATTTCCGTGAACGGTGTCTGACACGAGGTGAAAGCAAAGCCCTGATGATCGAGGCTGCGTAACAGCGCAAGGTGGGAGAAAAGGGGGATGTGGGATTTTTAGGTTTCTGAGCAAAGTTCAACCGGGTTGGAACAAGCAGCCCTCTTGAGCGGGGGATGCTGGGCTGCGGGACAGCAGCGCTCAGAAACAAGCAGAACTGTAGGACAGGGGATTTAATAAAATATGGCTGAACATCATGCTCAAAATATTACTACAGTGGCTTTCTGGGTATGCTCCAGAGCTCTGACATGGCTAAAATATGCTCACATTTTGACAGTGAAGTGCAGCTGAACTCCATTTTAGTAGCATATTCCAATGATGTGCAGCCCTTGATTTAAAATGACTGCCTCAGTGGCTCAGGAGCACATTAGTCTTTGCAGATGGCCTGACTCAGCCCAGAACAGGACCATCCCCTGCCAGCTTACCGAAGGGGCTGTGCTTGAGCCATAGGTAGGCTCAGAGAAGCAGCCTGCCATGCCCCTTTTGGCCTCCTAACGTTATCAGACCCCAGAAGCAAGGGAAATTGCAGCATCACCATGAAGCATTAGAAGCAGATACTGGTGGAAATGGAAGTTCTGGGTAGTAAAAAAAATGCAGTTTGTGGCAGTAGAAATATTTGCTACTATAAAAAAAAAAAAAAAGTCCTCATTTTTTCTCCTTTTGCCTCTAACTGCAGGCTGCAGCAAGCTCAGGAGAGCAGGACAAGCTGGTGCCCTGCAGCTGCTGTTCCTCCTTCCCAGCCTCTGAGCTCCACAACAAGCACACAGGATGATTCCTCCTAATAACTGCTCAGAGGTGATGGCAGAGCTGTGCCAGCCTCTCGCAGAAGCAGGGCTGGCTGCTCCCTGCTCAATCCTAAAGGCTCACTCATGCCCATCTTTCTACCTGAATGTTTCCTGGTCTGGGCAACTTCAGTTGAAAGAGCCTTCAGAAGAATGACCAGGATCACAGTCCAGGTTAGTTAAGGGGCAGCTGGGAAGGGAGTTCTGGCTGCAGAGGAGGTAGGAGATTCAATCTCTCTTGGCAGAGAAGGGGCCTGAGCTGCATCTTCACCTGGGGTTGTTCAGCCTGGAGGGAAGGCTCTGGGGAGACCTTCTTGCAGCCTTTCAGTACTTATAGGGGCCTGTCAAAAAGATGGGGACAAACTTTTTAGCAGGGCCTGTTGTGACAGGACAAAGGGTGATGGTTTTAAAGTAAAAGAGGGAGATTTGACTAGATCTAAGGACAGTGAGGGTGGTGAGAGCCTGGCCCAGGTTGTCCAGAGAGGTGGACAATGCTCCATCCCTGGCACCATTGCAGGTCAGGTTGGATGAGGCTCTGAGCACCCTGCTCTAGTTGCTGATGTCCCTGTTCCCTGCAGGGGGGTTGGACCAGATGACTTTGAAAGGTCCCTTCCAACCCAAACCAGCCTGTGATTCTATGACGTGCTCACTGTCAGGAAAAACCCAGTGGTGGCTGCGTCTTGAAAGGCTGCAGACACAAAGTGCATTGCTGGTTCAAGCATCTAAAGCATTTTGTAGGGGAATAGCTGCAGGAGCCCAGCACTGAGTCATTCATCTCTGCTATGACTAAGCCTTTCTTGGGGTGTGCAGGAACTACAGACACCTGGCAATGCTGCCAGCACTATCCCCAGAGAGAGAGGAGAGTTTAGGGAGAGGCAGTAGCTGAAGGAGAGTGCAAAGACAGAGAGCTCAAAGACATATATTTGATTGAGACCAGTGTATTTTAACTTCTTTGTCAATACAGAAGTAGGTGTAAATATCCTACTGGGGAGTCAGAAGGGAGAAGGTAGTTTGGAGAAGGTTATAAATCCACCCTTCCCTTCTACAAAGGTCCATCCAAGGTCCAGTGTCAGTGGTGGGGAGGGATCAGGTGTGCTGACTTGGCAGCAATTTCTTTCAGCACGTTATATCTCAGAGGTGATTTAGCAGTGGAGGTTGGATCCTGTTTGTAGAGGAGGAGAAGGCAAATCCATAGCTTGAGGATTACAAATTGCTTTCTGGGAAAGGAAGGACGGAAGGAAAAGCCTAAAAATGTTTTCCTGTATCGTGGGTTTTCTTTTTGTTCTTTCATTTTAAAATAGCTGAAGGGACTACGTGGGCTTGACTGGGGCTGAAGGCAGGTGCAGGGCAGTGCTGTGGAACTCGGCGGGAGTTTCTCATTGGGGAAGTTTTGTGGTTGCTCTGAACAAATCCTCGGTGATCTAAAAGTGCCTGTGGGTGAGGCTGGTGGACGTTGGCTTCAGCCCCACCTGGATTTCACCCTGTGCAGTCTCAGTCGACAAGTGCAATAGAACCTCCCGTAAAAGACAGGCCCTTCTGTACAAAGCTCGTAAGTATCTTTTCTTTCTCTCTCTTTTCTGCTGCTGTGAATTCCCCAAGGTTTATAAACTCAGCCTGTCTCAATTATTCACCTTGATGTTTTGAGAAGCTGAGCAAATCAGATGAGAGCTTCTGGCAGCAGTTTTGTGTTGGAAATATATAGCAAAGAGACATTTCAATTTTAGCGAGAACGTCTTTGTGTGCCAGGAAACCACCATTTTCTTGCTTAGAGCTCTCTTCAGTGCTGTGAGCTGTGGAAGCTGCACACAAAGCTACAGCTCTCCTAACTCCACCCCGTATCGAGCACCAGGAGTACTGTGCTTCAGCAACCATGCCAGACCCAACGCAAACCTCAAACATGAGTTACATCGGTCATGGCATTGGCTGTGAACGTGGCCCAGTGGGCCACAGACATGCTCCAGGTTTTTGACTGTAGGCCACAGGGCAAGATTTCAATTTTTAAGAGCTGCCCAAGTCTGAGTCTGCTTTACATCAAAGCTGTTGCAAAGATTGCACGGAGGTGAACACCCCAAGCAAGCTCCTGGACACCAATACAGTGAGAGTCCTACCCAAGGACACTTGCTCATCCTGGGCCTGGCCATCACAGACCCCACAAAGCTACTCAGCGATGGACTAGTTTGGACCCGCTGCTGCAAGGTTCAGTGCTGCACAAGCTGCTGATTGAGACATGGGTCACAGGAGATGGCATCTTGGAGTCCACTGCTAGGGACAGCCAGCATGGAGATAGCTCTGGGAAGTTCAGAAGAAGTGGGTTTCCTAAGAGAGGACAGGAGGAAGAGCTGGTGCTCTGCCCCTGCACAGGGAGCTCTGGCAGAGGGCACCAAGGGGAGCTCAGCAATGCCAGATGTGCCCTGCAGCGCTCCGCCATGGCAAGGAGCCTCGCGCAGACCCACTGCGCAGCGAGGATGGGATCTGTACAGGCCTGTGCTGTCTCATACCATGTTCTCAGATGTCAATTTTTTGGTAATATTTATAATAAGCTAAAGAAACAAACCCGCTGGCTTTGCAAGTGTGACCTTGTTGCTTTAGGAATTTAAATCCAAGTTTGGATTTCACTGTCCTCTCTTTGAGCTTCTGTTGCTCTTGCCTTTGTTCTTGTCACCATTTTCTTTCAAGCGCTGCTCATCATTTCAGCTATAAAACACTTCTTCTTAAGAGAGCTAAGCCCTCAAGCTCAAAGAACACATGAACTCAAAGGAGCCAGCACTCGGCTTCTCTGTGAGAAAAAAAAAAACAAACCACTGTATCACTTTCTGTCACAATGCGAATGTGTCATACTGGCCACATAATCCTCTTGCAAGTCTCTGCCATTTGAAGTGAGAATTAATCTCCCATAAAGATTTCCCCGTGGGATCACTGAAGCCATCTTACTGTGGCAGTTGTGAGGTTTTCTAATGCAGTCAAAGTGATGTATTCGCAGATGTTCTGGATTTTAAATAATTACCTGCTCTACTAATTATCCAGGATAATTCAAGCATTAATCTTCATCTTTATCTCCGTGTAGAAAAATCTGTTGTTTACACTTTGTGAAATGTTTTCTATGAAGTTTTCCATCACCATCTCCTTGCTGGGCCATATGGTTTAGATCATACTTTGCCAAGGAACAGCCACCTTCTCAGCTGGTCCTGAACTGGCCAGCAGAGCCCAGCAAGGGGAGACTGGTTTGGTTCTCTGTATGCCATGTCTACCACTGCTGCAGCCTTGATGTTCTCAGCCTCTTCCCATGTTCAGTATTTCAGCTCCACTGTGGCTGGGAAGCTGCTGGAGGAGAACACTGTTACTTTGAACAGCACATACGAGCTGAAGCACGGGGCTGTCCATGAGAAACCTGTGGCAAATTGGGGCACAGGAGCCTGATTTTGTGACTCTTGAATTAGCCCCCCTGAAAGGACTGATATCAGCTCAGGGCTGACAGGGTGAAATGGATGATGGCAGCTCCCTGCACTCTGCTGTTGCACACTGGTTAGCACCGGATCAGGCTGGTGTGGAGCCATGGTACAAACACTCAGCTAAAACAATGCTGAGCTGATGGTAGCACTCAGCAGCCAGGCACTCTGAGACCTTCAAACTTTTCCACACTGAGAAAACCACCAGATAATCAGTTGCTTAAGCTCCTCTATGCTACACAGAGGTGCACAAGGGCTTCTGCCCCTTCCTCCAAGGAGCGTGTTGCTGGGATGCAAATCCTCCCCATTCCTCTTTGGAAAGAAAAACATGTAAGGATATCTCACATCTTTCTAGCTGGAGCAAAAAGGGCTGTACGTGCCTTTCTTGGGTTTTATTATACAACAGTCAGCTCGCTAAGCAGGAAATCGGGCTGCTGCCTGTCAGCTGCAGATAGAGCTGGCTGTGACAGTGCCCTCAGGACCAGGCTGTCTCGCCATGGCTGAGTGCCTCCTTGGGAAGCTTTCCCGTTGTGCCAGGAATGCTGGCAGAAACGGAGTGATTTCTGCACCAGGAGTAGCAGGACGGCTCTCTGCTGCTGTCCCAGGAGGTGCCAGCAGCAGCCTCACCCGATTAGCGAGTGCCTGAGCTGTAGCGCTTTGCTCTAGGAAGGAAGAGGACACAGCGTTCACCTTTAAATACACTTGCTGACATATCTTATTTGCAGCCTTTTGAGCAAGGGAGGCTCACTGCCTGAGAGACACAGGAACTTCAAAAGTGCTTTTTTGCTGTGTAATTAGCGGCGCTGTGAAGTCTAGGAGACATCATTAAGCTCTATTTAGTGTATTTCTATCTCACGTGCCTCTTTATTGCTCTTCACTAAACCCAGAGCAGGGCGCAGAACAGAAAATACATCAGCAATGGCTTTCAAGCAGCCCAGCACGAGAAATCGCACCCTCGTGTGTCCTGAACACAAAGCATTGCAGAAAGAGGGGCAGGAGAAAGTTAATCTTTACAGAACCCGACATGGACAACTCTTGTGCAGCTTTAAAGCTCTTCATTTTATAATACATGTTGGGCAAACTGGTAATAACATCAGCAGAGCTTGGGGGTTTAATGAGAAGCTTAGAGAAGCAAGCAACAAAAACCCAAGCAGGATATTTGATGTAAGTTTTCCTTAATGTTTTTCAAAGAAAAATATGTCATAGAAGGAAGGAAAAGAAAAGTCTGTGAGAAAAATCAGAGCCCTACAAAGGCAATTAATGCATACATAGGTAATTCGGCTGCAGCGGACAACAAATGACTTTGCTTTCAAAGCTGGAGATGACATACTGAAGGATAAGAACTTAATAGGATCAATCTCAAAAATAATACAAGAAAAATTACTAAAGGAGGACAACCTAGCATTAGAAAAAGCAATTAGAACAGTTAGGGAATGAGACAGGCAGAGGAGAGATCAAAGTACTGTCTAGCACAAAAGCTCCTGCCGCACCGGGTAAAGCAAACAGGGTCCTGACCAGCAACCAGACATTCACAGCAGGGAAGCTGCAGTGGCCCCACGCCAACCACAGACGGCTTTGAAGAGGAGCGTGGGGGAGAACAGGCCCACGGCAGACACAAACCAGCACATACAAAGTGCAGGAGCTCCCAGATGGGAGGGAAAACGCATCCGGAGAGCCTCAAAGCAAACCCCACACACCAGCATCCAGTGCAGGGAACTGGGCAAAGGCAGGGGGTGTGGGGTGGGAGGGGAGAGCTGTGGTTCGGCCGGGGATGTGGGGACACGTTCTGGCTCTAGCACAGATAAAGAAAAGAATGGTCATGAACCAGAGGCAGGACCTGAAGAAATATTCCTAAATAAGCACCAGCACGGGGATACGGAAGTGAATTCTTGGGCGAGGGTACAGTGTCAGGAAAGAGCTATTCTTGTCTGGTAAAAAAGGCAGAAGGCAGGGACATCAAACAGAGCACAAGGGACAAAAAACCCCAAATCTAAATTTCACAGAGCAGACATTTCAGAGAAGCCATCAATGGGACTGTGAGCCTTAAACACTTGGAAAGCTGACGAAGATCCCTGTCATGGCAGAGCCCATAAACGAACACACAAAGGAAGTTAGGAAAAGCTCCCTTAATTTTGCAGTGTCCAAGTTCCATCACATCAAACAGATCAAGGGAATGGCCACTTCAGTGTCAACAAGACACAGACAGTGACTGGTTTATAATGAGATGGATAAAGGACTCCAGACGATCCACCAAGGCTCAGGTATTGTGGAAATGGTGTAGGTCACAGGTTGTAAAGGAAAAGAAAACCACTAATGGCTTCTGAATACCCAAGGTCAAGTGAAGAGGAGGGGGATTCACTCCTGAGCAACACCCCCAGCAGATGAGCTGTTGCGCTGGTCATCACTTGCCTAGAGCACACCTCCCTACTGCGAGCTGCCTGCTTTCCCCAGCTCTGGGGAATCACTTTGCTTGTATGTGGAAAATGCTCTGCTATTTATATCTTCCATGTGCAGAACATATTAATATATTTTTTATTTATTTATTACAGCTTGCAATGTGCTACATTCCACAATGCACTTAGGATATATATATTTATATATCAATAACCTTTCATCTCCCACCAGCACACGGGATGGAAACAACGACAGCTAATGAGAAGACCAGGGACTATTATACTTGTGAAAACACAGAGAGCTGTGAATTGTGCTGGTTTTAGTGCAGTTAAATTATCTGAACTGACACCGGGTTTTTTTCTTCAGTCATATTCCAGCAAAGTTCAGTTTTTATTTTAATAAATACATCAGAGCAGTAGGAAGGTTTGTGGAGACATCTAGTTCTCTAAGAAAGCCTCAGCAGGAAGAAACAATGAGAAAGATCTCACTAAAGCTTTTTTCCCCTCTGCCATCCATTCTTGTTCCTTTATCAGTGCCTGATAAGAGCCTTTTTTCATGCTGAAAGTCAGAGAGATAAGGTGAATGTGTGCTGATAATGTTAACTACATCCAGCCAGGTAAGCATCAAGTAATTCACACACACCCTTAGAGAAGTAGTGGGCTGAGAAGATTGAGAAGGTCTGGCTAACCCGAAGTGCTTCAGTGCTGATGACTCTTGTTAGTATCATGGCAGAAAAAAAAAGCACTTTGCCTCATTTCTACTTGTACTATTTCCAGAAAAAAAAAAGAAAAAAAATTCTTTGATCTTTTTCTGCATAGCTGGTCAGACTGGGATTTGAATTTTCCAAGGAAGAAACAAAGTCTTGAAATGTATTGTGGCAGCCAGATACAAAAGAGAATCAGGTAATTCTCTGTAGCCCTCTATTTATTATGTTTTGTTTTGTTTCTCCAGGAGAAATTAGTCTCAAGGACTAAAATGCCACTTTGGCTCCACACGTGAATTTTGGATCCCAGGGTCCAACCTGTGCCATTATAAGGATGTGATTTCAGCTGGGAAATGTGATGTCAGCTGCGACAAAGGTATGTGAAGGTTTATTTAATGTGTTATTTAGGGTCATTTGTAACTTGTAGACCAGAGCTCTGACTCTGAATAATCACGTTATTCAGCACATTTGATGGTTGTTGCCACTGCCTCCTATGCTACAGAAACACCAGAATATCTGATCACAGTGAGCTGACCAGAAGGGTGGTAACAGAGTGAATTCATTACTGGTGTCAGCCTGGGAGCTGTTTTCATGCACTGGAATTTCCAGTACATGAAATTCAGGTACTAAATGCTTCAGTATTTTGCTCTTTCATGACTGGTCATCATCTGCCTTTCCTCAGCAAAGGAGCAGAGTTGGACTATGTCTTTTACTGACCGAGTAAAGGTCATAGCACCAGTGGGAGAAGCAGGTGCCCAACACCTCTAGAAGGCAGCCTGCTTAGACAGTCACTTAAATGCAATGCATGAGTTTAGCTGCCAAAACCTGAAAAACTGTTCAAAAATGAGAAAGTCCTCGCTAAACATCCCCATCATTTAAATACACCCTTGAGCCAAAAGAGAGGGGACAGTTATAAATGTATGAGATTGCTTGAGTCTCTAAGCGAATCCCGAGCTGTGCAGGTAGCACCGATTCGGGAGATGAAGCCCCTATTTCTTCCCCAGCTTCTAAAAGCAGCGTCTGCAGCTGACAGGGACCAGGCCAGAGAACAGAAACACAGAGAGGGAGCCACAGCACAGCATCCAGGTTGTTCACACCTCTTCCCATTTACTTGGATGGAGTTGTACAGATCCTGTTTCCCCTATATAATCAGCATCAACTTCTTTGCTAGACTGCAGCTCGTGGAAATCTGTGAAGCACTGGCACCCAGACAGTCATGTTTCAGAAGATTCTTAATATGTCTGTTCACATTGCTCAGTATCAGGTGAAAGCTCTTCCCAGATAACCCCCTTTTATTTTTTCACTCCTTTTTCCTCAGTAATATTTTTCCTTTAACTTTTCCTCTTTTCTTCTGCCTTTTTAACCAAAGTCCCCTCGATGCAGAAGCACAAGATAATGCTAATTGAGCTTGTCAGGCCTAAATAAAAGATGGGATAATGCAGGGGGCTGCAACCTCTGTGGTTCCATCTGGATACTTCAACTTCCATCATGTAGCAAGAGCAAACCTTGCTGCGCTGCTTCGCACGTAACGGGCAGAGAATTATTGACCTGTCATGTGGGGTGCTGGTGTATTAACTACACCAGAGAAAACAGAACCCAGTCATAAAAATGCCAGTACATTCCCTGTAATATTTTAAATCAGCCAGGGGTCATCTACAGATTGCAAGCTCATCTTGCTTTATAATTAAATGTAATGTTTCTGCTCCTCTAAATAAGGCCCAGAGTGGTCTGGCCAAGGGGGTACAGGGTCAGATAAATGGCTGGGTCCTCAAAGATGAGAACAACAGAAAGGATTAACCTTCTGATCCTGCTGACAATCCTCAGATGAGCAGGGGCTTGCAGGATTGGGCCCTAGGATGGAGAAGTAGCTTTGTCTAGTCTAACAACAGAAGAAAGATGCAGCATGTGAAGTCAGAGCACAGCGAGTGCTTCCATTTAGAGGCTTTGCAAACACCAGATGAATATTAACAACTTGATTCAAGTCCACGGGTTATATGTAATTAGGCCAAAGCCAGCAAAAAAGACAAACAGTTCTACACCTTCAAATGAATACTTTAGCTTGCTAACAAAAAGCAATTAAGCTGCCTGCCAGTCTAGAGCGAGGCTGCAGGGCTAATTTCACACACAGGCCTCTCGCTGGATGGTGGCATCACCGCACACCACTGCTGCAACCTATTCTCCTTCATTTTCAAACAACTATCTCCCGGGAGAGCCCCCCATCCAGTCACAAGCTCCAGAGAGAACACCCACCCTTGGGAATCAATCCCATTCCTCTAAAGATGTGCTACAGCTACACAGGAGGGAACTGGAGAGCAAGGGTCCAGTGTTTCTTCACACCCATCACACTCCACGGGGAAATGTAACAGACTCTGCCTGCCCAAATGTCACAAAAGGCACCGAGGAAGTTCAGGAGAATTTGCAATTTCAATTAATTATAATGGATGACAGAGATGAGTTCTGGGAGCGCAGTAATTGAGATTTGGGCAATTACAGTTGCACTGCAGAATGACGAAAAGACTTGAGCGTATTACCCGCCCCCAGAACACGGGGGCTGCGCGGGGGCTCTGTACGCTGGTCAGCCGGAGCCCCCCAGGACCATAAAACTGGGGGACAAATGGTTCAGCCAGCAAACCAAAGAGACACTGAATCCCCTTTTCTAGAGCCTAGTGGTTTTGCTACACCACAAAGAGCTTCAAGAGACATTAATCCCAGCTCGTATTGGCAACAAGAGGATAACAAAGAGCGTAATTACATTTCCTGCTGTATGACAGAGTTAAAAACCAAACACATCTCAATTTCTCCTAAGAAATACAAATGAATAGTTCTGAAATAGGCTTTGTGAGACGAACACTTCCTGATGCTTTACAACAGCTCTTTACCTCTGCAGGGGGACAATCTACCACCCCAAAACTTGCCATGTGCAGGTGCTGTCCAGCTCTGTATGTTGAACCAAGCTTATTGATTTGTAGAATTTCTCCTTAGCCAAACCACCAAGCAGTAAATGCCAAGCATGCAAGCAGAGGAGGTGCATCATCTTTTTTGACAGGCCTGAGGGTCATAGATCACAGTGGGAAAGAGAATTTCTGCTGCTGTTGTGAATTAAACTGGGAGCAATTACAGCCATGGTGCTGAGGGAGTTCAGCTGGTGCAGAAAACTAGAGGAATTCTTGTTCTTTGTAGATAGAGAAAAGTTTGGTACTACTTCCTTGGGGAAATCCTAAGTCATCTTGGAAACAATGTAATAGGGACCTGAAAAATCTTTATATGCCTCTGTGCTTTAATTTTTTAAAGAAAAGTCCATGTACAACATCCCTACACTGTCACCGTTTATCCCATAGCCAGGGTTAAACTATAGCAGTTGTTTTATCACCTGATGACCCCTCCCCGCTGAAAATGGAGACCAGGAAAAGGAGAGGAGACCTGTGGGCTGAAATGGAAATAAGATCAATGAAACAGCCAAAGTAATGTTATTACTACTGCCAATATAAAGTAAACAAAGTTATAGTCAGCCCAGTGAGCGTACGATGGTCCCAATAAATGGGACAGCACAGCCTCAGGAGCAGGTTGATATGCTCCAGGGATGGGGAGAAGCAGGAGGAGGCTCCATCCTCAGCAAACTTCTCCCTTTATAGTGAGTGTGATGTTTATGGTCTGGGATATACCTGGAGCCAGCTCAGGGCAGCTGCCCTGGCTTCTCCCCCTCCCAGTTTAAGTTCCTGGCTGACTGGAAACTTCTCACAGCCTGCAGACCATGGCTGGCCCAGGATTCGATCCCAGTGAAGCCAGGACGTGCACTTACAGTCAAAATTTCCTGAAAGTGATCACTTATTTTTAGCTGCACATACTGTTTCCATTTACTGTACAGCTTTTGTTTTTCTATACAAAATATTTATCGTTTTCATTCTTGCCCTCCATAGCATGTGCTAATCCACTCTACTTTGTGCCATCATTTAAACCTGCACTCCTACTTGGGTGTCCACTGCCCTAATTTCTCCAATCCCAATACTGACAACCATGTTTCAGTGTGGTCATACACATAAAAAAATGAAACCTGCTCCTGTCTTTTGCAGGACCAGCTGTCCGAGATGAACCAGCTTGAAATAACAGATACACAAACCAAGTGAAGGCTACAAAATCAATACATGAAACAACTTTGCAACTTACTATTGCCACAGTGAGTCGTTACTCCATCATCACACATACACCATGTATTACTCGAAGCTGTAACACCTTCACTGTCATGCACAGTAGTTAGAGGTTATTTTTCTCAACCCTGCTTTGGTGTGATGCTATCCCTGAGACATTAAACATCGTTGTATTTCCCTAAAACATCTGAAAGCTGCAAGTGCTTAACATCTCTCCTTAATATGTCAGTGGGATGCCCGGTAGCTGCAGGTAGCTGCAGTTCTGTTGTGCACCACTTACTGCTCTAATTCACCTGGAATTCGGATTACGAATTCACAACCCTACTGTTTTCCTCCTGCAGTAGGTCTAAGTTGCTGTTCTTCCACTGATCTTTCTTTCCCCTGTTTCTGCGGCTGCAGAGTCAGAACTGCTGGTACAGTTCCAGTGACTAATTGCTGCCTGATCTCCCAGGCTATCGCACACATGTCCGTGAGGAGCACCCTTTCAGAAAATGCACGCAGATTGCTAATTCCCTACAAAATGTACCTGCACCTCAGGGCGTCAGAAAGGCCAAAATGCACCTGCACCAGCAACACCCACTGTCGCCCTGTTTGGAGAAAACAATGAACTGGCAGAAGGATTGTATAACTTCAGATGCAGCCCTGTGAGAAACAGCCTGTCACAGAACATCTCCTCATTACCCACTCTGTTACCTTCTGCCACTTACAAATGATGGAGCCACCTGGCTACTCTCTGATAAGTTCTATTGTCCTTCCTCTTGTCATCGTGACATATTCCTCTTCTATCCAGCAGGCTATGGTATTTCTGTCACGCCTGGGAAGGTATTGAGATGAGAGATCCGGAAGCGCATAACATCCAGTTGTGTTCCGTGCTGCTTGCATAGAACATTCTGACCTTCACGTGTTGGAACGGTGCAGCGCATACCGAAATTTTAGTGTACGTTTGGATTTTGTTTGCTTTGTCAGTGAAATGTAGTGTCTCCCATAACCAGCTCTTGACAGTGGTTTGGCAAAAGAGAAAAATGGGCTGTATGAAAAAAAATCAGTATCAAAACTGCTTCAGGGTACCCCTAGAAAAATGTATTTATTGAAGTCTGAAATAGCTTAGTAAAAATAATAATAAAAAAATATGGCAGAAAAATTATCTTTCTGTGAGTCAGGAATCACTCAAAGCTGTGTGGAGGTTTTACTCTTTGCTTGCCTTCCTCTGTCTTCCAGAGGTGGTTTCATGCTGTGTGTCTACAGTGCTTAATTAACTACCAGGCCCTGAACCCATGCTGGGGAGACACAACAAAGAGCCAAGAGCAGCTTAGACTCCTTTTTCTAGCTTCCCAGCAGTTCCTGTATATATGAGACAATGGAGCCAAGCTAACTTAAAGAATAACGGCTACAAATGCATCAACATATTGGTCCCTGGAAGACAGGAGGGGAGAAAGACTGTTTGCTTTGCAGCCCTGCCACTGGCTCATAAGCGGAATTAATTAAGAAGGGAAAATCAACAAGCAGTGATGCATCCTCATCCTTGGCTCATTTTACTTCTCTGCAGAGTCCTGCACACGGCACAAGATTTCCTACTGATGTATCTGACAAGACCTCCACCCATCTCCAAGGGCTTGTGGTCCTGTCCCCTCCTCCCTCCCTGGAACGCTGTCATTCTACACGTATTCAATGTGCTGTAACTACCAGGAGGAAGAAATGCCCAGTCTAGCAGCCAGTCTGCTGCGATTCAGAAAGGGGCAGACCCAATTATGGGAGGTTCAAAAATGACCCACAGTTGTAAAGCTCAAGATTTATTAACAAATTGTTTTCTCCAGGGAAAGAGATTAACTGATGTTTGCCCTTAGAAGACACATGAAGGAAACTTGTCCCTGGGAGGTTGTGAGCACGCAGGAATAGGAGCTTCCCAAAGCAAGCTGCACGAAGAGGCTGAAAGCAACTGCCTCTTGCCTCCCCGAGAAATGTCACTGCTCGAAGTAGCAACCACAGTATGACAGCTGAAGTGACAAAGAAGCGTCCTGTAGTGTTTTCACTGTCGTTCTTCTGAGTAGGGGGCTCATGCTGCACGCTGAATGGGGGTTGTGTCTATGTTTGCTGGTGAGCTCACTCCTGCACCCTCAAGTCTCTGACAAGCAACCTTCTGATGGAGCAATTCACTGTTCCCAACTGCACCACATACAAAATCATTCATGTAACAGTCACTCTGGACCCTTCAGTTAATTGTTATGATGGGTCTCTAAGTCATGTGGGATTGTTTGTAATGTGTCATTGCATCACTCCAATTATTCGGGGAAAAGAGTGATGAGTGGCTTGTTTCCCAGTGAATAGCAAACGCTGCTATTCTTATGCCAATCTTAGGTTTGGGTTTTGTGTCACTGACAAGCCTATTTGAAGACAATAAAGGAAGGGGAATGGGAGAAAATGGCTAAGGAGAGTACCTTTGTTTTCTGCCCCTCATTCCAGTCTCCCTGGAATGTGAGGAGTAGCACTGAACAAAGAGAAAGCACTTAAAGCATTGAAACAGGCTGATAAAGCAGCGATGCCTTTGTGATAAGCTGCTTTTCTGCTCATTTGGAAGGTCAACGGTCCAGTTTTTCTCATACTTTTTTTAACGTGATAAAGATCAGATGTCTGAAAGTATCACCGATTTGACTGGGTCTGTGCTCAGTTTGACTAGATATCTAAACTGAGGAGCCAGCAGATGATCAACAGCAGTTGTGAAGCTTGTTCAAACAGACAACTCAATACTCTCCTCTGTGTGCTTTAGCCAGGAGAGGAGCTCACCCACCCAAACACTACCCCAGAGATTTGTCCAGGAAGTTGGGAATGGAAATAGGACAGCTGGTGCTGATATTTTTCCCGTTTTATCCTGTCTTTGAGAGTGAACCCAAGAGTCATCCAAAGCAGAGAAGGAAGTCTATATTCTGCCTGTACTTCTGAGTGACCAGCTGAGGACACAAATGACTTTCCTAACTCCTGTTTCTGTTCACAGATGATGTAACACTTCCTCACCTCACTATCTCTAGATTTATCACGTTAGGCATCAGAACTGGAAAATAAGTGCCCACTGGTTTACCTTAAGCACTGTGCCCACAAGATTGAGCTGCCTTCCCTACTGTTTCTGTGTCCTTTACCTGAAGATCCTTAAAATGCAGAGCCGTGCTGCTTTAGTTTTCAATCTGTTGACAAATTTAATCATCGGTGTCCAGATTGGCTTTTAGGTACACAGAATGAGATTACAGTGGAGAGACCGTTTTTGAACATTCAAATGAAGATAAGTTTGAAGCTGGCTCTACGGCCAACTGGCAGCCCTGAGCTGCCTCAGCTCAGATCCATGCCGCACTGAGGTTACTCAGGAATCTGAGATTACGGGTCTACGGAGTCAGCTGCCAGGAGACTGGCTGGTGTTACAGATGGAAATGATCTCATTTCAGTGGGAAGACTGTGGAGTAAGAAATTACAGGACTGGGCTCCTGACACACACGGTTTCAAATGAGAAAAGAGTAATAGGAGAGAGGGGAAAAAAAAAACCAAACCAACACCCACTTCCCAAGTTAAAACTGAACATCAGGAAGCAGTGGGAAGGCTTCCCTTCTGATAACCTCTCTGCTACAAAGTAAATGAGCCGCTCATCACAATGTGATCAGTGAGGTTATTCTACAGCAGAAGACAAGGGCAGATCACAGCAGTTAAGCCTTTTCCAGCTAAGAAGCATTACAAACAGAGCAAAACCTCCTCCGCAAGCATGATTCAGGCTAGTGAGTAGAAATCCCAACTACCTGCTGTCAAAAACTGGGGGCAGCAGTCTCCAGCATCCCAGAAGATACACACTTACACACTTGATATAAGCCAAAGAGATGAGGCAGCATGGAGCAAAACATAAAAGCAAAAAGGGAGAGAGAATGAGATAACTCACGGCAATGAGCTGGTAGGAGTTGTTCATCATGGCTATGAGCATGTTCAGCAGCACAACGAGGGAGATGACGTTGTAGGTCCCAAACATAGTGGCCCCAACAAATTCTGTGAACTCGTGTCTGGCTTTCACGTTGGTGACGTAGAGATTCAGCAGACCAAACACAGACCAGAAGAGTGACTGGAGGGTCTCGAAAAGTCTGCAAATAAAAACAGATTTTTTACTTGGCTACCTGTCCCTGGGAAATGGAAAACAATGTCTGGTTCTGGTGGGGAACACACAGACAAAGGGAGCCTGGGACAGCACAGCGTGGCTCCTCAGAGGCAGCCTGCACTCCAGCCACAGTGGCCCACCAGCCAGAGTTGTGTCACATCAATAACATTTGCTACCTGTCCGAGAGCCCTGTCCATGTCCTTGCGAGATGCCATGAGCTAACTGCCCTGAAGGAACCCAGGGTTCCCTTTCCTGCTCTATGCACGTGCAAAGAACAGCCACGATATAGTCCTTCCAGTTAACACTGCCATGCTGTGATACTGCTGTTATCAATAGTGTAGAGATAGATGTACCACAGTACAGATAGATGTCACAGTATAGATTGGTATATCTCTATCACATTATAGATATATCTGTATCACAGTACATAGAGATATATCTATACTGTGTCTAGCTCTGGACTCCTCAGCACAGGAGAGACATGGACCTGTTTGAGAGGGTCCAGAAGAGGCCACAGAAATGATGTGAAGGCTGGAAACCCTCTGCTCTGAGGCCAGGCTGAGAGAGTTGGGGTTGTTCAGCCTGGACCTTCTTGTGGCCTTTGAGTACTTTAAGGGAGCCTGTAAGAAAGATGGGGACAGACTTTAAGTAGGCCCTGTTCTGACAGGACAAGGGGTGATGGTTTTAAACTAAAAGAGGGGAGATTTAGACCAGAGAGAAGGAAGAAACTTCTTACATTGAGGGTGGTGAAACACTGACCCAGAGAGGTGGTCAGTGGCCCCATCCCTGAAGACCTCCCAAGTCAGGCTGGCAAAGGCTCTTAGCACCCTGCTCTAGTTGAAGATGTCCCTGCTCCCTGCAGGGGGGTCGGACTGAGGTCCCTTCCAAACCAAACCATTCTATGATTCCACAATATGTATAAACTCTCCTGTTTAATCGGTGCCTGCATCATTAACATGTCTGCAGACTAATTATTCAGGGAACCCATCCCCAAACGCAGCAGGACCGTAGGAGTTAAACAGCACGCAACAACGAGGCACCAGGAGGTAGGAGATAGGAGAAATCCTGTGCACTTGCACCTTTTGCTCCAATATAGGCTGAGAACTTGCAATTCTTTGGCTGCAAGTGAACCAGGCCAGGGTGCTATGACCCTGTCCGTTAGCAACGCACGTGGCCAACCTGCTGGTCGCTCTGGCTTCTTTGTGCAGCAGCTCCCACCCACCACAGCGCGGTGCCCTCAATAGCATGCTGCAACAATTGATCAGTAATGACTCAGATGAAAGAGAGTCATCCCATTAATTCAGCTTGAGAGGTTCTCTTCTTCTGAAGTCTTCCTTCCATAGATGAACTAGACCTGACCTCACTGTGCTTTACAGCTGATGAGATCATCCCAGGTCTCTATGCGCTTCAGCCACAGACAAGTGACCTTTCTCAATCCCGTCAAAATACATAATCAGCAATCTAGATAATTGCTCTATTTGGGCATCTTTGTTTGGGTTCTCCAAAATACGGCATTTCTATCATCAAAACCCAACATTTATATGCCTGTTTAAGAGTTTCCATTTTGGCATGAGGTCAGCAGATATTTTCAAATGCTCCTACTAGAAAAATCAATACAAATAATTCAGATACTTCACTTGACGTACGAGGAATCTGTTCTGGCTTCTCCGGGAAGCTGTTCCATATGTACTTCCATGCTTTATATGGGAATTTAGTTTCTTTATATTTTATGGATGTATCCTATGTATTTCACTGGCCAAAATGATAAAAACCCTCTAAAGCAAAAGTCCTTTCTCCCAAAAGCCAGGCTGTTTGTTAGATGTATTAAATAAATGAGGTGGTAACAGAAGGATTAATCAAAGAATGCTAAGCATTTCTCTGTTGAAAATGCTGGAGTGCCTGCTATCTTTTAACTTATTTTAACTATTAGCAGTAGAAGTACTGATTAAGCTGTAGGCTCACGGGAAGCAGAGGTTCCTGTCACAAACAGAAATCAGTGCACTGCTCTGAGCTCACTGGATTAACCAGGAGTATAATCTGGGCCCAGACTAAGGCTGATGTATTTACATGTGGACATGTAGTCCCCCTGGGAAAGGACTGCAACTGGTTTCTGCAGCTTTACATAGAAGGCTCAGTTACTCTTTCCTCAACCTTTAATGACAGGCCAGAGCCACCATCTCTTCTTACACTGTTTCAGGTGGGGCTCACAACACTTCAGAGAAGCAGCTTTACAAAAAGTAATTTGGAAATTGTGATTGAGAGACTGTCCCCTCCTCCTGCTGAATATGTTTTGAATCTCAAGCAAACTGGAGTGATCTCAAAGCTCCACCCCTCTCCACGGCAGCTTGGAGAGAGCAAGTGTCCCACTCTGTCACAGGAACGCACCTGACAGTCCAGAAGAAATGGCCCCAATGCTCTGCGTGACCCTCCAGGGAGAAGGACACAGCAGACAGTAAATTGGGATTTCCTCCAGCCCTTTCTCCTCTTCTTCACTCACTTCTCCCTCCTTCTGTTGCCAAAATCACAGCGCTAAACATATTTTCAAATTATCTGCCTAAGCAGCAGTCACTCTGCTTTCTAAAGGATGGTGAGGCCAAGACACAGAACTTTAAATTATTCATGATTTCACCTCACTGCTGTCACAAAGGAATATTACTTTTCCATGATCTGTGTTTGCGATGCAGAAAATTTCCTCACCAAGAAAATATTAAGCCCATCCTTTGGGAGAAGTAAGAAATAATGCACCAATAAATAGGTGTCACATTTTAAACAAGCTGTACAAACACGAGTGGCGTCCTGCCTCTCCTTCCCTTGCAAAATTAGATCTTATTGTGCGACTGCCTAGAAATGCTGGTAGGAAGGAAAGCTTTGATTGAAAGCTTTTTACATTTATTCTTTCATTAGGGATGAATTATTAGCAAACGTGAGGTAAGAGCAGCTCGGACTGGAATTCATTCCAGCCGTGCTCGCTCCCCCCAGCCCAACAATATAATTTTCTGTGTTGCAGGCTGCTTGCTCGTAGCCAGCCACCCATGCTGTGCATCCGCTCAAGGGCCAAACGTCACCTTGCACTGGGGGTGTTAATAACGACTATTTAAGCTTTTAAGAAAATGTTAAATAAATTTCTTAAGCAAGTCTCAAACAAAAAGTAACTGCAGAGTGTTCTGTCCCCTGCCAGGAGACCTCAATCCTAATGGATCCCCTCCCACTGTGATTTTGTTTTAAAGAAACCTCTGCCATAGAGGCTAAGCCCCCTCAATTTCCTTTCTGTGCTACATTCTCCTTGGTAGGGGGTTTAAGCTGACTGTTAGGGTGGGAGAACTTGTGGTCTGTATTTAAGCTGATCTGCACACTTTCTGTTAAGTGCTTCTGTATTGCTTCCAGTTCCCAAGATATTACACCTTCTTACAGACTTAAGGAGCTTATTTTTTTTTTCCTGCTGACCCAACACTCTTCTTCTTTAGTCAAATCCTGCTGTTGTTTTCTCCTCTAACCGCCTGACAGTGAAATCTGTAAAACAACTGGTTTGCAATGGTGACAGGTCCAAACCAGTACACAGAACAGAATACGCCTGTTCACCATAGCTCCAGGGAAAGGCAGGTTCTAGGCCTGAACTTTGTGGGTTTGACCCTTCCTGAGCTAGAAGTTGCCACTTAACAAATGTTGTGCTTGCCAAACATTCCTCCCTCTGGCTGCCGCATCAGTATGGACGTAGATAAAGGAACAGTATTTGTTAGGTAGTTCCCTTGCAAGGACAGCACAACGCATTTCTGGGGCATGCGAAGCAATTGAAATAGAAAAAAGACTGAAGTCTTTAATTCTGTTTTTCATTAGCACAGTGCAGTTCCACTCACTTCCTCCAGATATAGATGGGTTTAATGAGAAAATTAATCAAGCCTATGGTGTTCCTGCTCTGCTCTGGAAAACAGCAGCACATCTGGTCTACCAGGTCACGATGTTCTTGCAAGGCTGGACTCTATCCCATGAAAATGCCCCCACTTCTTTTAAGGAGGGAGCCGACGGGACAACGTTGGAGCCTTTCCTCTTCCAACCTAGTCATGGGGCCTCAGCCATCATCTGCTTTTTGGTAACAGTGCACATATGCCACAAATCCTTTCTTAACTTCAAGCCTTCAGCTGAGGAAGGGTGGAGAATTATTGGACATTATGACAAGTTTTATTTAATTTAGCATAAAGTGGTGGACAACAGTTTTGTTTTGCTTGTTTGCAGGGCGTAGGCCTTTCTCTAGACCGTGCTTTATTTATTTCTCTTCCTATTGTCTTTTAAATACTGTGCAAGCAGCAAGAACAATTGGGTGGGGGCTGATTATTATAATTATTTCCACTATTAGTAATTAAAACAAATACATCAGAAAGACAATTCATGTTATTTTTCAGCATGTGCTATCTCTTTCAGCCCTGCCAGCTGTCACCACAGCGATTTCCATGCCAACATCTCAGTGAAGTACCAGCTTCTCCAGCAAAAAGGATTTTGCTGGGATTTTAGTCTTACGCCACTGCAAGCAAATCAGAGAAGCCTGCAGCATCATGAATGCATAAAAATGGCCTAGGTGAGACTGTTGTTGTTGTTGCTCTATCACATTATTTATTAATGCCTTTTTTTCATAGGTTTATCCCTTGTTTTCTACATTTTTGTCTCACTTTCCCTCCTTTCCTCTGGAATAAGAGAAAACAATTATTATGGCAAAAGGATACTTGTTTTCTCAAATACACCAAAATTGTATCGCTGTAATAACATTAAAGTTGCAGGATCATGCAGGGAGACTCTGGTCCAGAACTAAAATGTTTGTGTCCCACTTCCAGACCTCAGAGTTTTTCTGCCAGCAAAGCTCAGCAGAATGTCTGCCCCAGTTAACTGGCACCTTTCCTGCACAGTCACCCAGCTCACCTGATATTTGCAAATGAATAAATGAAGGGACTTGCAGTGCAGTGATAGACAACAGGCAAAGGCAGGTTAGACAGGGGACAGTGGCAGTCAACCTTAAAAACAGAAAGGAAAGGACATCTTACGTGGAGAAGGCATTGTTCTGTTTCTCACATCGGATCCCCTTGCAGTTGTTGGGTTCCTCCGAGGCACTGGTCTCATAATAAAAATAAAGCTGGTTCAGTCCATTGGCAAAAGCCAGAAGCACCAGACAGTAGATAAAAAGGAATTTAAGGATGTCTAGCAGCATGCGTCCCAGAGAAATCTGCAAGGGTCCCAGGTGTGAATTTGCTGTAAACAGGGATATGAGACGCAAGGAACTTAAAATGTTGGATATTGCAAAGAGGGCTTCTGCAATGAGAGTCGGGTGCCACATTTCCCATTCCTCCCTTGGCCGAGAACCGTTATACTGAAAGAAATAACAAGGGTATAAAAGTGAATTGTGTTGTAATTACTCTGAGATAACTCAAAAACCCAAACCTGCTAATACTAAAACTTCCCACCTAAATACTAACCAGGTATTGGTGACACAAGAAGCACTTTTAAGCTCCGAAGTCCCAGCTCCAGTCAGACTAACATTTGGGACTGCAGCTCATCTGATCAGGGCAGAGACTTTGCTTTAATGATGCCTTCTTATGAACTCACCCTACTAGAGTATGACCTCCTGATGCGGAGACCAGCTTTTCTTTAGAGGCTTCTGGTATGTTGGCTGTTCTTAGCCTAAATTGAGAAAACAAGCCTTTTGAATTTTGAGTTCACTGTCTGGGGGTTCTTCAGGTCCACGGCTTCCTACACAGTCTCTTTCTCTTTCAAGATTTCAAGGGGTTCAGACTGCCCTTTAGCATGTTCAGGTCGGAAGTATCCAAATACCTTTTTTACTTTTTCCTCCTAAATGCATTCAAAGCACTGCAGATACCAG
This sequence comes from Ceryle rudis, assembly GCA_033439905.1. Classification (NCBI taxonomy): domain Eukaryota; kingdom Metazoa; phylum Chordata; class Aves; order Coraciiformes; family Cerylidae; genus Ceryle; species Ceryle rudis. The sequence goes on along the minus strand of JAAGNO010018914.1, from coordinate 23,414 downwards.
GAAGAATGCGAGGGAGGGAGAAGGGAGGGAAGAGAGAAAGCAGTGAACTACTGAGTGTAAGAAGTGGATACTTTCCTTCCCTAGTCATCTCAAAAAAGTACCAAAAGCCCACAACCAAAATGCTTTCTTCGTATTAATTTTCTTCTTAATTAATTTGTCATGGCAATTTTAGGAGAGTTGCTAAAGCAGAGGTCACAATTACAGCTGAAACACTGAATACATTTGAGTGCATCAATTATAACATTAACTTGGTTCATAATGTAACTGTAAAAGCAGCAGCATTTTCTGAGTGACGTGCAGCCAAATGCAAAGAGGTAACACAGAAGAGCTGGTTATATAAATGTAACTACTCTGGCTTAACTACACTGGCACACAGAATGGAGTCAAACACATTTTAACATCAAGGAATAATTGTCCCTTTAACGTTTGTCTCTGCTCATTTAACATGCATAATAAGGCAAAAATGTACTTAGAATACTATAGCTAATCGTGTAGCCAGCGTATTTAGGACTCCTAAAATAAATCTGGTACCTTTTAAAAGGAAATAGTGTCAATATCATCCTGACAGATGAGTTTGCAGGGACTTTGCTTTAAAGCTGAAGGTCCAATGCACTAGCTCACAGTTTTTGCAAGGACACAGCCAAAAGCAAGTTGATATTTCCAACTATTCCTCTACAGGAAGGAGCTGAGACATGATACAAAGGCATTTCAGCGTGACCTCTGATTGCTTCTGACATTTCCAAACTGCTCTTTATTACATGAACATCATGGCCTGAGTCTGTTAACTTCCTTTGAAGATGGGTCTTCAGATGTTTACGAAACAGGAGACATGTTAACTTTTTGCCCATCTCCAGCGGCGGGGGTGGCTGGTTGGGATGGAGAAGGCTGCCCTGCCTAGAGAGCAGATTTGCACTGTTGTTTGCAATTCTCTTCTGCAGGGACCCAGCAGCCCAGGGGCTCTCTGCTCGGGTTTAGTGGAGACCGCATGTAAAGGCCTGTGAAAAGGTCTTCATCTCACATCTACTTCTAAGCAACTTGTTAGGGTCATATTTTGGCCTTTTATAAGCTGATGGTATATACTTGCTTGGAGAACAGTAGTCTCTATGGAGAGCCTAGCATCACAGGTAACAGAGAAACGAGATTTCAGAGCTATCTACTGAAGCTGGGTATCTGGGAAGGCTGCAGTTGTTTGGCTCAGGCACCAGAAGATGAAACACAGCAGGGATATATACAGAATAATACAAGTAGGTTACACCAGGCAGTCACATTTACCCTTCCTCATTACATGGTAATTCAATGCAGCAAATGAAAACTGATTAGGAAAGTATTTTTACCCTATAATTAGCCTGAATATTTCAATGGTATTGGACAATATTAGAGCCAGGTCTTGAAGGCAGTCAAATCAAGAAAAAATAAGTCTCCACGTAAAAAGAAGGATGGAAAATATTAGTGTCAGTCTGCAATTTATTTTTCTGATATTGGCAGAAAGCTAAATGTCCACGTAATCCTTTGAAGTCCTAAGAAGCATTAGAATATGGTATACTGGCATATATACCGTCCTCGTCCAGCTCAAGGCTGTTCTATAAATAACAAAAACCTTTACGAGTCATGTTTTGGAACCACTATCAACATTACAAATCCTTGTGGTTCAAAGCACACTGCAACCTCTAAGTGACATAAGTCCAAAGGGAACTTCTGTGAGCGAGTTGCTTCAGAGCTACTCTTACAAAAGGTTTTAGGCACCTCTCAGAATTGTCTGACATTGGTCCTCACCAGAAACAGAGCTTAGATCAGGACCAGGTTTAGTCCAAGTGGGTCTGATCTGTACTCGGATCCATTTCTGTGAGCATTCTTCTGTATGCTGGCACGTAGGTCTTTGTAGTTCACCTGCGTGTTTCTGCAGTTCCCACAGAGTATATAAACAAATGTGCTTCCTCTGTACCCCTGCTTTGGCTCCGAGTTTAAATCTCAGTATGCAACTGTCTAAACCTGTGGATGCACAGCTCTCCTAGTAATTTGTGTGTGAGAAGGAACGAGATTGTTAACATTTTAAGATCTGTTCATGCATCTTACTGTTTCCAGCATTTTTTTTTTTGTATTGCTTTCGGTTTAAAGACCAACCTTTCAAGTCTAATTTCCTCACTGGTTCCGAATGTTGGGAGAAAAAAGACCTAATCTGTTCCTGCTTTGATGCTGTTACAGAGCTGCCTCTTCAGGGAGCAGCAACTATGTTAAAGCTTTTTCCCTTTGAAAAACTAACTCACCACTGTGCAGCCTTCTGCATTTTAAAAAGGCCCCATAGCAGGACTCCTTGCTAAAGAGTTTTTTACAAAAGCCATTGTGAAGACAGGTCTCTTTGTGAAATATTCTCCTCTTTTCCTCTTGGCCTGCATACATGCTTGGGACTAAAGAAGGCTGCTTGGGGAAGTGCTCATCCTGATCAGTAGGAGCTGAGTTAGAAGCTTTCTACCAGGGCAAACCCAACAGAATGGCCCAGCAAAACTAGAAGGGGCAAAAGTGGCCAAGAAGCAGCCTTCAGTTACCTGCTTTACACCTGTCTAATTACACCAACCGTAGTGAAGTTACTGCTGAGTCATACCGAGAAAAGAATCAGGCCAAGCACACAGCTCGAACTGAAGGCAACACAACCACTGCATAAGGAAGTTTCCAGGAGGCCATTTGTGCCTTGTCTGTGTCTTTGAAAATGAGACAGAAGGAAAGTGCTTCGGGCCATCCTCTGGCTTCAAAACATACGCTAACTTGGAGCATCAGAAATTTATAAATGTGGAAGGTGCCTTTGAGGATGAGCTCTGATGTGCATTCTTGCCATAAATGGAACATGACAGTGAAGAATCTACCTGGTGTTAAAGCTCCAGCGTCCTCCTCTGTCATTTCCTTGCCTGAAGTTCAAAACCATATACTGAAGAGACTAAGTTGACTCCTTTATATCAGATGGAAGCCTCCTGCTAGCAGGCTTGCTTTTCTTAGTAGACTTTTCACAAACTTCTGTTTGGTAACCTACAGATCAGTGGGATTATGATTATAGTTCTTGGCTGTAGATGTTTTCAGATAACCCTGTTCTCATTTTTCTGTTCCTGTTTATTTAAAAATCGTGTTTTCACTACGTATAGCATTGTAGAAAGAAGTCCAGTGTCAGTATGGAAAACAAAATGTTATCTTTGGCAACGGAGTAGCTACAAAACAGTCAGCAAATCCAGAGCAACATCTACCCAATGCCTGAACAATCTGCTTCAGTCTTAATCAGTGTCAGGATGAGAAGGACAATCATTCTCCAAACAAATTAATAAGCTTTCCGGGTGAATTTTGAAAACTAGACTGCTTGAAAAGCAGCTATTCTCTTTGATCTGTAATTCTGATTTTGACAGTTTCTACCCTGTGTATTGCAGTTCTCACAAGGAAGTTACAAATTCTCTCTCCCGAGTTACTGTACCTTGACGTAGGCAACAATTTTAAGTGAGATAGTTGCAAGGTAGAGGGAGTTCATTGCAAAATCCATCAGATTCCACCAGTCGTGTACGTACTCATTGAATCCACCATCCCACATTTCCTTGATTTCTCCCCAGATAAAACCTGTAGGAAGAAAGAGGGTTCATTGTCATGACAAGGTATTATTTGCCATTAAAGCACTGTGTGTAGCTGATGTAATAAAAGACAATTCTAAATTAACAGCTTGGAAAAAATGTCTCATCCCTCCTGTCTTCTACAAAGAATTATACTGTTGATTATGAGATGTTTTACAACTCTGTGGGGAATGTAGTCTGGAGAGATACAAAAAAGCCCTAGGTTTCCTATCCAGACCTCCAGATATACACACCAGGAGGCTTCTTGAAACATATATTAATGATAACCAGTATGAGTGGATTGGCTCGCATGAAATCTGTTCTATGTGAATAAACTATTTAAGCAGCTGTATCTGGTATAGTTCCTAATAGATTGTCTACTCATAGACACCATAAGTAATTTATTGCTCACTTGAGCAGTACTGATTTTTCCTGACTTTCTCTGCAGAACATGGAACACTAGTAGCAGCTTCTGCGTGCCAGCAAGTCTCCTGCCTGACCTGGAAACACCGCACCAAGAAGGAAGAAGCAAATTCATTCTCAATGCTCAGTCACTGTATTTATGCATCTTGCTGCCCAACAAGCCTGGAGGGACTCAGCCCTGGTGTGGCAGCTCTCAGCATTGACTCACCTCAGGGCAGGTATGAGTCTGGATTTTGCGAGGTGAATATCTGTTCCTAAGGATATGGCCAGAGCCACTCTCAACTCTGAAATGCCTTCTGGTAATAATTTTTGGCACCTTCTGACCTTCACCGTACTTCCTGGCAGCTGGAGGGGTGAGGAGCAGCTCCTGAAGTTCATGACCGGACTGCTACACTCCCCTGGCACATAATTCTGATTTTAACTAACTTAATGTCCTTTATTGTAGAACTGTTTAAGTATTTTTGAGAGCCTAAGTCCCATTGAAAAGCAAATGGCAGTGAGGCTTCTTTCACCTACATGCTTGAAAATGTCTTTAGAGCCCCCAGGTACTTTGAATTACAGAGTTTACAATATTATTCTTTAATGAAGACCTGAAACATGTGGGAAAAGGAAAAATAAAAGCCAAACGAAATACACCTCCAGGTGCATTACCAATATAGCTACCCAAATTGCTACTGCTAGCCATACCTAACCACAGGATGCTGCCCTGGTCACTGGAATGCTACTTGCAACTCAAGTAGCAACTCTGAAGAGCTGATAAAAGTTGAAATGATCTGCTACAACCATCCAAGTATCAATTGTAGCTCTTCAGCTGCCAGCCAGCAGGTCAATGGTCTGGCAAGCACAATGTCATGGCCAATAAGGTAATTTTATTACAGCTGCCTCCAAATCTTTGCATGCACACAAGAAAACATAAAATAAATCACTGGAGAGGAGCCTGTTGAAGAACTCTTACGTTGTATTTACAGTGAGTTATCACTGCTGGTTACTATAGTTACAGTAATGCTGTGTGTGCCTGTTCTCTCCCTGCTTTTATAGTGGAAAATATTTCTTAAATAATAACCTTTAATATGGTGAAACTGTTCTAATTTCTCCATTTAATAAACAGTCCCACAATATCCCTATTTATCTGAAAGGATAAATAGGAGCTCAAAAGGAGCTCAAAGAGAAGAGCAGACAGATGGAAGAGGTGATTTTGAAAATTTTTCTTTTTAATGGATTATCTTTCTTTTATCTGCAGATCAATTTTGCTGAAATGCTTACCATTTCCCCTCAGTTTTCACCACGGAGTTAAGGATAAAGCGAAGAGATCACCTAAGCTCAGAAAAGACATTTAACCTTCTCAGCTTATCCTGAAGTTTCTACCAACACGTGCATTTCAATGCTATAAATCAGTTTAATAAGATAATGAAGCTTGAGTTACCATGGGATAAAGCTATGCAAGAAGCAAAGTTCCCTGGGACACAATGGAGAGTGATTTCTGAACGTGTTTGCAACTTTTACTTTCTTTTCTCATTTTCCATCTGCAAGTTTAGGTTTGGCATGGGGAACAGTTTGGTTTGTTCAGCACAGAACCAGCCTGACCGAGAGCCCCACAGGAACAAGGAGCTGAGAGACAGCATTACCAGGAGAGGGGAGCCAGCAGGCACGGGAAAGTAGAGGAGGACCTGTGAGAAGCACTGAGGAGAGCTCCAGAGACTGAGGTTAGTGAGAGTTGTCCTCAGAAAGCATCAGTGTGGTTTTCCAGGCTACAGACCCTACTAGACAGTCTCAATTCACTGTTACCTGACCACTGGGGTTTTGCACCAAAACGACCTGGGCTGTATGGACAGAGGCTGGAGGAGAGAGAGTAAAGGTGTGGAAACCACTGCATGTGAGCCAGTCTCCTTGTAACACCCCCGCTCACAGTTAATGGCACACCGAGGGAGCCGGAACCTTAATTAGAGATCATGCTTCTACTGGAGTCCACAGGTTTTCACTTGCTGTTGTGCTGGAGCTCCGTTTGAAAGGGTAAATACTTCTCTCTCATCAAAAATATATCAAGCTGTGCTTCCCTAATCTCCCTCAGTGACTCATCTGCTTCCCCCATCCCATCTCTCTACCTCACCTGTACATCCTTCCCTCAGGAACAGGGACATCTCCTTTATGTCACAGTCATGACTGCCCAAGCCAGACCGGAGTAAGAGCCTCACGTTTAACATTCTGATAATAAATACTTTCTTCTTCTCCTGCTTACATTAGAGCGCTCGATATTGACTTGGCCGGTGTTTATGAGCACAGCAGAGTGAGATTTATCCTCCCTTTTCTGCCTCCCCTTAGGCTATTTGGGAGCCTGGGAATAAACAGGCCTGGTACCCATGCACGGGCTCTGGGAGCAGATCGGTGAGAAGGCAAAAGCAGAGACAGGCTCTTGGCGCTGCCTTCTGCCAGCAGAACTAAGCCAGCATAAGAAGTGACACTATTTGTTACTCGTGTGACCCAGAAGCTAATTCCTAACCTGCTCCTTGCACAGAGCATGGGGGAAGCGGGCAGAGAGCTGCGTCTGCTGCAGTTTACTCAGGGTCATGTGTAAAGGCACGTCAGATGGCAATATGAACAGCAGAAATGCCCTAGGCCAACAGGATCTGTTGTTCCAGAAGGAGCCCAGCTGTTTTATGCAGTTACTGGAGCTGGCTGCCAAATCTCTTTACAGGCTGATGGTGCCGAGATCAGGAATGAGTCTCCACACAGTTGCCACGGGTGCGAGTCAGCTGACTGGGGCTCAGGCATTTTTTGTGTTTCTGATTTACCTAGAACCCAGGGCAGGATCATCCACTCCACGATGGTGGGAGGAGGTCCCTGCATGTGAAGGTCAGTCCTGACGATGTGCTGCGACGCCAGCAGGAGCATGAAGAGGAAGGTTAGGTAAGAGCCGGTGTGGCAGATAAACTTTATAAATGGCTTTTTAATGAACAGTCCCAGCCTGCTCTTCGGTGCAATCAGATACGCCACGGATAGCACAGGAAATAGCAGTCCGATGGTGACACAGGTCAAGAGTTTTACTGCCCAATGTTTCCGCCTCCATCCTGGAAAACCATCATACCAAAGCGTTGCTAGTAGCTGCTGGCAGTTTGGCTGAGCAACAAACTGAGGAGGAAGAAAAAAAGTAAAGATTATTACTGATTGGTACTTCACCTGCATTCCCCCTCACATACATGTCAGAGCCCACAGAGACCCTCATATTAAGTTTGGGGCTGGCTATGGGGTGTAAAAGTGCATTTTGGAGACAGAGGGAAGAAAGGAGGAAGATTTCACTCTTTTTTTTGCATAGATTTTAAGGTTTCTTCTATGAGGTTTCTTATATTTGAAACATCCTTACGTAGATCAGTCACCACACGTGAAGCCCGGTGCAAAAGTGATACAACAAAAACTACTACAAGCTTTTTCTCTTCCCATGTGTCTCTTAGCACCCTTTTTTTTTCCCCCGAATATTTCAGGTTTCAACTGCCTCAAACAAATCACTGTCAGCATCGTATAGAAGTGACTAAAAGATTAGGCAGGAGGGAAAAGGTGTAAAGCTCTGAGAGCGTGTGTGAGAGAGGGAGGGAGAGGGAGCTAGAACATCTCCAGAAGTGTGTGGGGTGCTGCACGTGGTTCTGAGCAGGAGGCCAGCATATGTGCGTGTGGGACGCGCTGGGCATGAGACAGCGCACGGGAATGCGAAGCCCAGCCAGGTGACATCTGTTGGGAAGCAGGACAGCACATTTGTAAACGTGCCTGGCTATTAAGGAAGAGAGCAGTTGTAGCATGTAAGAGATGAAGCAGAGGCAGAAGAAATCTCTGATCACAGTAGCAAAAGTGACACGTGAAAGTTTACTTTCACTCCGTAAAAAAGCAGCGTTACGGTGGAGATTTACTGCAGCTCAGTGGCTCCGTACCAGGCATGCTCAGACTGATGCTTCAGAGTAACACCTAACAGCCTTTGGAATTTCAAACTCAAGCCACAATATTTCTGGTCTATGCCAGAAGACTTTATGTTCCTGGTTATACCTGGACAGCCCCATGATTTTCAAAGCTTTTCAAACCCAGAGCTAATTAGAGATGTCTGCAAGACCAACACAACTGTGTTTTTCTTTATGTATTTGATTTCTAACCCATCCTATTGAAGTTATATTTCTGGTCTACTAAATGCAGATTTCTCACTGGGCTCTGCAGGTCCAAAAGGAAAACTCAACTGTTGTTCTGAGGATGCTTGTTATACTCACTTTGCTGCAATTAAACCAGAAAAACTGAGCATGGATACCCTTACCAATGAGCATGCTCCAACTACATCTACTATGCTACATATGAAGCTGGGTGTTTATGTGTTATTACTGTAATAAACATGATTGCTGCATCTAACATGTCAGTGACACTGTGCTCCAGAGGGCATCAGAAAAGAAAATCAGAAATGCATTTGGTTTGGAATCAACCTCCACACACAAGCAGCAGAAACTGGACAAGAGTTGATACGGTGATTGAAAAAACCAACCAACCAAAAACCACCAAAAAAAGAAAAACCAAACCAACCCAACCACCAACCAACCAACCAACCAACCAAAAAACCTGCAAAAATCCAAACCAAAACAAGAAACCACCAAAAAACCCCACAAGATCTGTTGTATTGTAAATTCCAAGTCTGGGGACAGTGATGAAAGAAACAACTCTACAGTTGGAAAAAAACCATCAAGCATCAATTGTTGGGCAGTTGGTTGGATTTTAATCTATGATGTCAGAAGGGTCAGCGTGTTACATGTAAAAGCTGGAAACAACAGAACGTTACACTGCTCTATTTTCTCATTTAAGATCACAACCAGGAGCTGTGACTGGATGTGTTCTGCAGTAATTTACATGGTGGTAGATGCTGCTGTTTCTCTGAAATCAAGTACAACCTTTTATTTATTTTATTTTTTTTTAGGGTGAAAATGTATAAACACATTTTCTCTTTATCACATAGGATAGAAAGCTCTAAGGGGAGAATAAAACTGTTTTTCCCTTGAGTCAAAGTCATTTGAGAAATCAAATGACTGTATGTTCCTCTGGTTGCTGTGCAACTTGTAAGCATCTTAAAAGTGCCTCTTTGCTGCCTAATAGCTCATTTCTAAAATCTGCTTTCTGTGTTGTATCTGATGTTAGTTCTTCAAATGAAGACAAATTCACACATCATGAAAGAGCAGCTTTAAAGACCAGCTTGGCAAAAGGGAATGGAAATGGAAAAAGCCATTAAATTTCCCAGTCAAACCCACCCCAAGCTCACTGAAAATGGCCTAAAGGAAATTTAAGCACATCACAGAAGGAAACTCTCCCTAACATCACAAACGATCAAAATCTGTCTTTATTAAAGGTAAAGCTAAATACTTACCAGCGTAGGCTTTCACTAACTCGTATTAGTCCAACTTATTAAACATAGATTTAAATTTAGTCAGTACTGCAGCTCAGCTCTCAAGTAGTGCAAGGACTAGAGCTGGCTGAAAACCAAAATTTCCAGTGTGCAGAAACTCTGGAATTCTGAATGATAATAAAGAATTCAACTAACCCTTTGGTGTCCTGCCTGAAGAACCAATCGCTTTTCAGTAATTTTGTGTTAACTTGAGAGAATACAGAAATGAGGTATTTCCCCAAGTAGTCCTTTGAATGTTGGCCTCATCTTTGCTTCGAGGTGCTGCTCCCTAGACTAAACCATCCAGTTGATTGACTGGACTAAACTCCTGAAATAGTCTAGGAACAATGCACATAAACTATAAACCCATGAAAAGGCTCAGCTTTGGCCATTTCAGTTGTGAAGTATCCTGAAACTGTAACAATATAGTGGTTTTTTTATCATCCATAATTTAGAATTTCTTCATAAAGTTAAGGAAACGATCTTATTTCTACTTTGCAAATAGAACTGGAGATCTGGAGAAGCAAGTCAACTGTTCCAACGCTACTTATGCCAAGGCCTTTCCTGAGTACAAGTTCCATTTCCACATAAGTAGGGTCCCAAATATGTTTTTTCACCTTTTGGCAAAGCCTCTCACTTGCCATAGCTAGAAAGGGTGCATGTGTATATCACAGTCTTCTATCATTTCCCATGAGCACACTCTGTGTGACAGGATTGGTATCGCTTAAAGTGTCTGCACAATGAAAAGGAGAGATCGTTATAATTAAGAAAAATGGACATTGTCCCAGTTTTGTAGATGGTCCAGAACCAGAGGCAGAGGTACTGTACCAGAACCTCTCTAGTTACAATGACTGTATGACTTGCAAACAGTGTATTTCTCCAGTGCACAGCAAGCACGGTATCAAGAATTTTTCCAAGGAGCCTCCCAACCCTATTACAAAGAGCAGCACAAGACAGATGTGGTGGAGAATGTTCTGACAGCTGCATTAATGAAAAGAAATGCTTCCAAAAGGTGGTGTTTATACTCCAGCTAATGTAGGGACTAAACATTCACTGCTCTGAAGCCTGTGGTAGTGCTGGCGTAACACTGTCCAGGATTGTCCCTACTTTGGGCAAAGCCTGTAGATACATTTCTGGGGGAGGTAATCCAAAGAGCAAGCTCCTTCTCCATTACTTGTGGAGCACAAACTGTCCCTAGCTGAAGATACAGGAGACTAAGAGACAAGATGAGAACCAGAGCACCTTCTTGTGAGGACAATGCCACTGTGTCACTGGCGGTTGAGATGCTCAGTCTTCTGGCTTCTGAAACTGGGAATAAGTATCTTTGCCTTTCCGAGAAGTGAGATCAGCAACTTCAGTCATGGTTGGGAAGCACTTTGAGGGTAGAGACTGCTGCAATACAAAGTCTTTTATGCTCCCTCTTTCTTCTTTCAGTCTTGCCAGGGTCTTTGTGTAACATTTGGCTTGCAGCTGGATTGTGCTATTAGAGAATTTCATTTTCAATGTCCATCATACTCATTGTCATCCTCTACCAACGGGAAAATATTTAAGAGAAAAAAAGCACTTGGTGGAGTGTCTTTTCTTAATATCTAATCCTTACTGATATTTTTATGTCACCTAAATTCTACTTCTTGGGAATTAAATGCCTTCTGCATGCTGTGACATTAATATAAATATCAAACACAGAAATTATGTTCTACCCCCCTTCCCCTTATCTATGGGGAAATCCCTTATCTCTCACAGTCGTAAGTAATTTAGGATCAGACACAGATGGGCTGAGATGTGAATGCCTCAGGGAGCAACTGAAATAGCTCCCTGATAGACATCACAGGGGCTGAGCACAGTATCTCTCTGCATTTATTCTGATTATCGTGACGGCTGCCAACAGGCTCTTCTGTTTGGAGTTTGTTGGAGTTCTTTTCTGTACTCTTGCAGCGGATGGTGATAGTGAATGCTCTTCATAGATGAATAAGCACTAATTTGTAACTGCAGAGCCCTGTGCTAATAAGCAGGACCGAGTTCTATCAGTCAGCTACATCAGCTCCCAAGGAGGTTACCACTGAGAACCCAACGTGGCGTAGGAGCCATGAAATTGACTTTAGTTCCCCTGTCTGACACTCATTTCAATAGGTTAGACCTCACCAACAACACTGCATCCCACAGCATCTGAACCATGGCAGCGGAATACCTGCAAGGTTACCGTGTTTGGGGGTATTATTATACACTGCTGCCCTCACAATTAAAGCTATTTTGACTTTGGAAAGGCAGATATTCATATGAATGGAGCTAGACTTTGCAGCCCGTGTGACAACTGGGCAACTGCTGTGTCTGATGTAGCAGCCTAAGTGTATGTTTTAGCTAGATCTGTAAAAAATGTTGATTTCCTGTGAATCCAGTTCTATCATGAAAAGGAAAAATGCCATTGCCATTCTCCACTCAGTAGAAAGCCCCATCCCACCCTGCAGATACTGCCTTGCACCCTCTCTCTGGCAGACTGAAGGGACATGTCTCTGAAACACATCTGCCCCAGTGCTGGCGAGTGCAGGGTGGCCAGGCAGGGCTGGGAGCGGCAGGTCCATGCCCCTCTTCATCCCAGGAGTGACCCACCCGGGTGCAGATGTATCTACCCCCCCAAATCAATACAACCACAGATGGACTGGGGAGAGCACAGCCTTTCACACTTGAGCTTTCAGAATCGATTGGCTAGAATTCCTTTCCTCCCATGAAGATACAGGAACCTCCTACACTGTCAGTCCTACCTCAGGCTTGGGTTTTTCAATCCAAACCTTAACTCTTTAACCCACAAAGCTTAACACACACTGTCCAGTAGCCCAAATGTGCTGTAACACTGGGCACAACATCAACAGGCATATGGATCGCACTGTGCAACAACGTGATCCTCTTTACTCTGACTTCGGCTTCGAGCACATTAAGTGGCATGCAAGGGAATGAACTTTGAAAATCCATCTTCATCTTGCACTCCCAAATGCTGCTGATGCTCCTGCTCAGAACCAAGTAGTGCAACACACTTTCAGTGCAGCAGAAAACCCACTCTGCTCGACTTTGTACCAAGGATGGGATCTTCTGAGGAAGAAAGCAAACGTGGTTGTTGTATCAGTCTGATTTCTCTTAAAGAAAATACTCAGTTGGCAATACTCAAAGAGCTACATTTCTAAATTACCCCAAGACAAAAGAGGGAAACTGTGGCCTAATTTGATGTCTGCTGCAGAGAGCCAGTAAGCCCTCTGAGATCAGGTATTCTACATAAGAAACACCAGCCTCCTCAAGCCTGCAGTGTTTCAAACAGTGAGATGAGTAAGAAAATCCTCTTTTGTAACACGTTTCTTTTTAAAGTTCCACCTTGTTAACGACTGCAAAGTTATTTACATTCCGCTGCTGAAGTGTAAGTTGCAGAGGGTAAACACCTAATGGTTGTTCATCCTGTTAATTAAGTACTTTCTGCAACAGGAAAAAAAGGAAGAAATGAGACGAAGAGGATGGAGGGGAAGCTGCATGGCTTGGGAAAAAAAGGACTACAGCTCAACATCCCTCATCAGGCACTGCCAAGAGATAATAGGTTTTTCTCAGGAAAATATAGGATGAATATCCGGCTGCTACTCACATGCCTGTTCCTCCTAACTGTGAAGCACTGACGCAAATCCAAATGGCAACAACTCCTGCCATTAAGAAGATCACCCGCTGAAGAGTCCTTCAGGAAAACCAGGCGCTACCCAAATTGCTCAGTCCCTCTGCTGGTGAATAAAACAAACTCCAGATCCTCCACAGAAGAACATATGGCCTCCAATTATACAGAATTTTGTCTAATCTGTTCTTAAAATATTTTAAGTGATGATGACACATGAATCTCAACTAAAGGTCTCCTAACCATAAAACATCCCTTGACTGGAGCAGAGATGAACTCGGCTTAAGCAGTAGCAACTGGAAATTCACCAGTGATGTGAATGCTGACAAAAGGAAAGACTGAATAACCTCTAAAAGCCTGCTACAGTTTCATCAAAGTTCATACTTTTCACAAATTTATGTTGGATGGGTGTAAATATTCAAATAAAAGAGGTCCCACATATTCTAGGACAAAAGCAGAGGCTCGCAAATCCTGGGCACCTACTCATGGAAGAAGAAATTATCAAATATTTAAGCTTGAAATCGAATCCATCTCTACTCAAACACTTAAATGTTTATCTGTAGGTTTGTATTTATGGCCTACATCGGCAGGATTTAAGTGCAGGCATAAATTCTGCCTTGAATAAAGGCAAGCTGCTGAACGGTGCTTCTGGAGGCCAAGCTCTGCTAGCAAACAGCCGGGTTAGACCCTGAGCAAGAGTCCAGACGTAAGCAAAACTTCTCAGCATTTATTTCAGCAGACTACAGCTGACAAATAAATTCCTGTAGGATATATTTCAGTAAACATTCCAGGATATGGTTCTGTGAGAGAGATTCAGGAGATCTAGACTGGGTTTCCAGAGCGCTGCAGGACGAGCAGGTGCTGAATACAACGACACAGCGAAGAGAGAGGCAGTTAATTCACAACTCGCTGACTGGTTGCCAAGAGCCGAGCAGGATATACTGGACATATCCTGCAGAAGCACTGAAAAAATACTCAGGCTCAAATCTGTTTAGAGACAACTCTTGCAGAGTTTCCAAAGTTCTCTTGCAGGCAGCACTTCAAGAGTTACAGATCTTGCACATGAATAATAGCAGGAGCTATCCCAGGCTTCAGCTGAAGTGGAGAAGGTGTTGACTTTTACTTTAAGTAAAAAGCTGGGCTTGTTCTCCCTGGTGAATTTCTAACATTTACATTAAATAAGTGATAAGGAAAGCAAACAGGAGAATTTTAAAAGTCATTCACAAGTATTTTTAAATACATACTTACTTTACCCTATTAGTGTTAGTAAAGAGTTCTAAAAATGTTTTTCATCTGCTTCCTTTCTCACCTGAGTAATATGCTGAAACTATTTAATATTGGTTTCTTTTTTTTTTTACCTTACCTCTTCCTGAATGAGCAAATTTACTCCAATACCCAGGAAAGAACAGACCAGCATACTATAAACACTTCTCACATTCTTGAGAACCTCTAAAGGCTACCTCTGCTTCTGAGTAATACCCCTGTTGCAGAGTGAGGAGGAGAGATGCTTTGCTGAAGGATGTTTACTCAGCCAGATAGGGTTTGTAGAGAAAGAGTTAGAACACAAAACCTGCAGTCACAGCTTTTAAATGCCATCTTGCACAAGATCTCAGTTGAGGGGGGGAGGTTATGATTAACCCATCTATCCATCTTACTTTTCTCGGAGCGAAGAACTATGAGGAATCTGTATTCTCAGTCATGAGACACGTACATGGCTTGTCTGGATGATGATGGATCTGATGTACATATAAGAGGTGTAAGGGGAGTGGAATCTCTGTTTTTTTCTCTACAGAGTTTCTAACACTCTTCACTAAGCAACAGAAGTAAAGCTGACATTCACCAAAATCAGATTAATAACAATGGCCACTTCTATATCCAAAAGGGAGAATTCATAGCAATCTTTTTTCCATGGAGTTTATTATTTCAGGGTATCACTCAAAGTGAAGTACAAAATAACATGATATCCTCTTGCTGCTGACATAAAGCTGACTCTGAAAGGCACTCTAGACCTTCAGACGTGGTAAGACTGAACACTTGGCTTATACGATATACAAGGCATCGCTTCTCCTCTCCGGTTTCTGTTGTCTATAGAAAGCCAATCAATCATGTCCTGTACTTCAGCTTCAGCTTCCCAAGCCTCTTCTCTTGCTGGCAAGAAGACTGATGGGATACATGAAGTTAAGGGAACCAATGAACTCACTAAATCATTCTTGAATGTTCTTAAAGCAGTGGCAATCCCTTTAGCTTTCAACACATTTCCTGTCTTTGTCCAAGAGATCGTTTAAGTCAGAGGCAAGAGGTACCAAAAATGACTTACAGAATGATCCAGGCATTTACTGCCTGCTGCACGTTACGCTAACACAAGCAGAGTCCTTGTCCTTGACTGACATACTGGTCTTATGTTGTTCTTTCACATTTTTTCATGGATTAGTCAGAGATGATTTTGCTGTCAAAAGATAAGTCTTCTGCAGTTCTGTTCTGTGACAGCTGCAATATGTGGCTAACCTTCATCAAGTCAGAACATTTTGGTGTTACATGAATAATATACCAAATAATGCTGTTTCCTCAAATAAACATACAAGTCCACTTTGTCAAACTAATGAACCATCAGTTCTCTGAATATTTCTTCTTCTTCCTCTTCCAAATCTGGGGAGAAGTTACATTTATATGCCCCTTCATCTAACTTTTGTAACACAAGGCAGTTGTAGGGGTTAAATTTCCACACCGATTTCCAAAACTGAGCAAATCATCTGGCAACCCCACAAACCCAGAGAGGAGGGGCCCCGAGGTGTGCACCGCTCACTCTGCTCTGCAGCCCCACCAGCCACCCGCAGAGAAGACTCTTCTAAGGGTGCAAGTGCAGGGAAGCCTCTCCACCTTCCACCCCAAAGTCCAGCCGCTGAGGCTGTTGGTATCAACTCAGTAACCACGCACGGGAGAATTTTTTAACGTGGTCATCTTCTCACTGGGATTGAGTTTGAGAAAAAACAGCTTTGTTTAGCACAGGCCACTGTTCACACATCAGATGGTAACTTTGCCGCATACAGTAATAAATGAATGCAGTTGGAAAATGAAAGGTGACATCTGAACATTCAGTGCTTTTGAAATCCCCAAACTTATATTCGGGTTTGTGTTGTAGGACAGATCTGGATGTAGCGTAACCACACCATCCCCACCATCTAATGCTCTGGGGGATATGGGTGTTCCAGGTCACTGGAAAGGAAAAAAGTTTCCACAAGGAGCAGCTCTGCTTCCTCCCTCGAGTCCTAATAAAGATCTTTCCACGACAGGGTATGATTTCACTCTAGAAACCAGAAAGTAAAAGGCTGTTTATTAAGCTCCTGAGCTATGCAGGTTCACCAAAAAGCCTGCTTTTTATTGGGCCTTTTCAGAGCACGCTACAAATATTCAGCCCCGTATCATTCTGTCTGCAGGCAACGTGGCAAGAAAACAGACAAAACCACAGGACAATAACTGAGCACTTCCTGCCAGTGAAGAAAGATCTGTGGCTACCATCAAGACACCTGGATGGCTTTCAAAACAGGTAAACAAGGTGCAGTAGATGAGCTTTGATTTTCACAGACCTCGCACTTCATTTTTCACGCGTCTCTGATATTTCTAAAAGCTCTTTTTATACACCAACTGAAGTGCCCTTAGAAATTTGCCAGGTTTAAACACGTGCCCCCTGGAGAATGATGCTGTGCTTCCAACTGCAGCCACACAGTTGACAAGAGTCAAGACACAGCTGAAAAACGTGGCATGGCAGGAATGATTACACATTCACTCCAGTGATGTATCTCGGGAGGTACTTGTCTATGTTAATGTCTTGGAAAAAAAGAACTAAAACTTTTGAAGCTTCCTCCTGAAGCAAAGCAATGGTGGAATTAGAAAAGCAAACAATTCTCCTTCTTTCCTGTCATTGATTAGAGTACAGTGAGCGAGAGAGACAAAGGCTGAGGTTTCTTGAGAGGAAATTTCATGCACTCCTTTGCTCTGATTCAGTGAAAGTGCTGAGCAACACAGTCAGAAGTAAAATTACACTTCTTTTTCTGAGTGCCTTGCATTGTGCGTCTTTCTTACAAATGTTATAAATCAACCTGCGCAGCCATTTCAAACTACCAGCACCAGCAACATGCAAAGCACCAGAACTCCACTACTGTGATGTTTCTCTTCATTCTGAAGATGTGAACCACCCGTGATGGAGAGCAGGAAAGCAGCAATGGGCTGGATGTTCACTGCTAGTCCCGGGGCTTAGCAGAATGTTATACTCAAGGAGAAATCTGCCCTTTTAGACCCGATTCACTGCTACACTAAGGTTGCTTTACAGTATTTTGGCAACCTAAAAAACCTTAAAGGACATAAAAATAGTGTTTGCATTCTGCCTATGCTCTGATACTTGAATACAGCCGTGGTGCTCTGTACATACAACTGTGCTTTACCTGACTAGCAAGATCCTAGGAGATGACTTTTCCTCACCTTTTCTTAGAAATGAAAGCAAATTAACAATTGCAGAGCTAATTTGGTGCCAGAACAGCACAGTGAATACTGATCCTCAGCAGCTGAACTATGCCTTTTCATATTAAGTCTTCTGCACATTTTTTCCTTCAAAATTAGTCATGAATAGAAGAATTTGAAAGTGATAATATGAAGTCAAACGCCATATACTACAGAGCAAAAAAAGCCTGCTTGTCTCTTGGACCATGAATTCCCACAATCCTGTGAAAATAATTTCTTTCAAAAGTGTACTTGGACAGAGCAGGCGGTTCTGTGCTGGATCTAACTGGTCACGTTCTGTTCTGTACTAGAGCTGCCCTCATTTTTTTTGAGCAATTTGTGAGTGCCATGCAAACTGCCATCACAATTATTAAGTCCTTTCTACTGTCTAAAGAAATGATCCTTCTGTAATTTGAAACTGAAGACAAAACAATTCCACACTTAACATGGAGAGGGAGCTTGTAAACATTGCACAGCATGGTTTTAACATTTTCTGCTATAAAATACACTACAAAACTACCTTAGGGCACATTTTAATCTTTCCTGTATAATAGAATTTTTTCCTTCTGTGTAAACAGTAATTTACCTTCTATGATATATGAGCTTATTAAAAACAAACATGAAAAGCAAGAAATTTCGGCTCTATTGTTTTGGCCCTTCTCCAAAGGTCTTACATTCTCATGAGCGACACATTCGTCAGTTTATAAACTACTTAACACATGTAATGTTTGGGAGTAATCAAGACTTGTACCTCCCAGGCTTTTTGGTCCAAAAAAAAAAAGAATAGGAGATTTTTCCACCCTTGTAAAGAGAAAATTTGTATCTGAGTCGTGAGGCAGAAATGCACTGGCAGTGGCATTTAGCTGGGGATACAGGCTGAGGAGGAGCCTTTGTGCCAAGGCCAGCATTCCTCTGGAGGTAGGACTGAACCCAAGTGGTTCCCCTCGCTATGCCAGCCCTCATCCAGACTGCTCACTGCGAAGAACCGAGGCACTCAGGCCTCATCAAAACATGAAGGTGTTTGTACTCATACCACGAGCACGTTTACTGGATTCACTGCGGCGAACAGGGATTCGTGTCCGTGGTGGGGATGAATGCTAACCGGTTGCTAAAACTTAACCTACAAGATCAGAAGTTTTTCCAGTAGCTTGGTGCCAAAAGATGCAGCCAATTCAGCAGTGGAATTTCAAAATGCCTCAGCAAGATAAGTGTCTCATCTCCAGCAGGATTTAGGCACTTAACCAGATTATACTCTGTTTAAAAAGTTATTGCCTGCTTACCTGCAGATTTAGCAGCCCAACTGGCTTTAAAAAGCTGTCCTCCAAGGGCCCAGTTTGGAGTAAGAACTACCCATAGATGTCTAGATTTTCCCACTGGGACTGTTTTCAGTCCTGTGTGTTTCCTGCCAGAGATCATCAACCCGCACTAGAAATTTTAATGCTGTGACTTTCCTGTACCTGGCACAAACCAGCACCTACTCCTCATTGTGTGAGTGCAATATGGGGGGAAATACAGGCACAGCAGGTTCATCTGAAATGCCCTGGAGAGAAGAACACTGAATAATGTTCCTAGTGAAGAGTATCTTGAATTCCCACATCACTTATGCTGGTACAAAGAAAAAGTGACTTTAAGATCCTACTTCCTCCCCCAAACACGGTGCTGCCCCTCCCTCCAAAGGCACCGATTTTTTTACCAATTCCCAGGTAACAAATTTTCTAGAAAGAATCTTGAAGTTGAACATATCTGCCCAATTAAGCTGAAATGGAGTCGTTTTGTATTTGGGGGGAAATTTTGAGGTTTATTTCACTCAAAAGGAAGAAGAGCTGCAGGAAATTTGTCTGGCAATTAGTCTAAAATCAATGTAAAATTACTCATTTTTTTTATGCTGAATATGAAGAACTAACAGCAGTAGCAACTTACAGCCCTAGAAAAGAACTAAGATCCACTTTGGATTTTCATCTTAAGCTACTAGAGATTTGACTTGTAATTTTGTCAACGTTAAGATAGAAAAAGCATCTCCATCCAATCCAATCTCATTTAACGTTAAGACGTAAAAAGCTTCAGAGGAACAAGATGATCTGGTTTTTAAGTCTGCTGTTTCCCTCTGCAGAAATGTCTTTCACGAAACCAAACTAATTTCTTTTTTCCTTCCTGTCCCTGCAAAAAATTCTCTCAGTCTGATACTCTTCAATCATGATCAGAAGTCTTTTCTCAGTGTCTCCCCGTTCCTACTCATTTTTTATTTCAGAAGCTGGCGGCGATGGTTGTGTCTTGCTTGGTACTTTGCACTGGACTTGTTATCGTGATAAGAAAACGGCTGCAATACTTTGTTGCATACAAAGACCATCAGGAATTTGTGAAGAACCAGGCAGGGTGAGGGGGTTCAGTAGTGCTGGTTTCCCAACCTCATTCATTCTGTCCCTGCCCACCTGGAAACAGCACTGACTTCAGCTGGCAATTCAGAGCATATTTGCTGTCATTTTTTATGCTGGAACTGTCATGAATATGTCACAAAATATGGAATTTGCCCACATGCTTGGAATTTGGTCAAATATGCCTAAAGAGGGGGATAAAAGCTGTCAAACAAGCAAGGAAAGATTAAAAAATTGTTATTTTAAAATAAAAGAGCATTTCAAGCGCAGTGACTTCTTCAGACTTGCAGTTTCTTAACGCGAACACAAAGCAAGGGTAGTCACAGATTTCTGCTGGGATGTCAACAGTCACCCCAAACTGTGACCAGGCATGGAAATCAGAAGTGACCTACACACAGCACTGCCGGTGGTATCCTGGCTGCTGAAGGGGCTGTGTGGGTGCAGTGTCTGTGCGTATCAGGCCAGTAAAAAAACAGAGAAGTAGAGTTTCTGGCCCTTCTTAGATTCAAGGAACGTGACCCAATATACTGGATTACCCTTTCTCCAGCCTAATTCTGCACTACTTGTCCGTGTCCCTGAAGCACTTAGTGTTACCTAACCCTGTCAGCTGGAGTAACACAACCTGACATGAAGCCACTGAGCCTTGCTGACACCTCACCGGAGCAGCCCAGTAAGAGCTGTAAGTGACCACGTGCTAGATCCCAGAAAGCCTGAGGTTTCAGCTCCAGCTTGTTGCATCAAGGGGCTGGTAACACACCCAAGGGAAGAAAGGAAGATCTGCATCTTTCACTTCTTGACTGTCCTACCTCGGATGACGTGAGCAGCTATTAAGGAAGGTGGAATATATCATATCAGGCTGTCCTCATCTGGGCTACTGCGTAAAACAAAGCGTTCAATGTGGGGAAGACAGCGAAAAGCGGGATGCGACTGGTTTTTCCACCACTCCTGTCACTCTCCAGGCACAGAAGAATGTAATAGACATTGCAACTCAGTTCCTCAACCAAGCGAGCTAAATTCCTCCTTCAGATAACCTGGAACATCACTTGCCAACAGTAATACATCATCTACTAAATTCTGTCCAGGTTTGGAAAGAGAAAGAAACTCCGGAGCCAACTAATGAAACTGCTGTCAGCATTCTCCATGGGTTCGTGGCCTTTAGTGAATCAACTCATAAATCTCTAGCTCTGCTGAAAGGCTCTGTGCCCTTTAGCTGCAGCACGTCTTTCCTTGCTGCTACTACGGGCGGGAGTTTGAATATTGGGTAGTTGCTTCTCAGTTCCCAAAACGGGGATGAATTAAGGAGCATGAATCCACCCGAGGTGTCTCAGGTGTGAAGAAGTATTTGCATGATGTGATCCACTTCCTAGCATCACATAAGTATTTTCACCCAAAACTGCTGGTAACAAAGTGTCTGTGCCATAGAAGCCAGAAGCCATTGCAGCAAGTCCCAGTCCTGTCACCCTCAACTGTCACCAGACACCCACTGTCACTGAGGTGCACTGAACCTCCTGGTTTGTGACTAACCCATTTGCACATGGTTCTCCACCCAGCCCAAACTCAGTCCTGCTGGCTTGCAGCTGGCAACACTGAACAAACCCAGGGAGACTACAGAAATGAACCATTTTATCCAATACTTGAAGCCTTCACACATCTTTGCATGGAGATGACACTTACCTCTTTCTGGTGATACTTTATTGCTACCTTTAGCTTCGCCAAGTCATGACATTTTTGGGGATCCAGCTCTTCGCTTTGATCATCTCTGTGATTGAGAATGATCTCCAGTTCTCTGGAACTCCGTGCTTGATCCAAAAGGTCCTTAGCAAAACGCTTGCACTGCTGTGAAAGCTCTTCATATTCAGCCTTGAACTCGTTTTCCACTTTGCTGAGCTCCTTCAGCTCCCAGCCCAGTCGGAAGGCTGTCAAGATGGGGTCCTCGCTTGATAAGGCAATCAACGAAGGGCTGGCTAAGGCCTTGTAGATGTTCAGCCTTGACCTGGAATGCCTGAGGCTGTCCACCTCCGAACTGGAGACACATTCCACACAGTTGCATCTGATCTGGTGTGGGCGTGGAATTGTTACCCGTCTTTGGACAAGCAGTTTGATGATTTCATAGTTGTTGGTGTGAGCCGCCAGCATTATTGGGGTGATATCTGGAGTGAATTCTGAAAACTGGGTGTCCATCATCAAGGTTGGAACCTATATAAGGGGACAAACCATAGTCATATTTCATGTGGAACAGCAGAAATTTGCATAACTATCATTATTTGCATGACATACCTGCATCAGCAGGCCAAGAACCTGCTCGTAGGCCCTACCCAAACCAAGCCGAACCAAATCAAACTGAACTTTGGTCTGCAGTTAAGCAAAGCTCTTCCTCACCTTTTCCCTACTGTTTTTATTTGAAAATACTTTTTAGTGGAAGGATACATTACATAACTGCCCTCAGAATAGATTCAGTTTTGTTTTTTCTTCTTTTTTTTTCATAAGGGTTTGAAAAAATGTCAATGTAAAATTAATGAGCCATAGTCCACTACAAATAAGACACTCCAGGGTGTGCATTATTCAGCTACTGTTGCACTTCTTAAAAGATGAGCTTAATGCACACCCTGTTGTGTCTTATTACTATATGCAGAGTGCAAAATTAGACCCAAACGCTCTGACATCCCCGGCGCGCAGTGTGTTTCCATTTGCAGCGCAGGCAGCTCTCTTTGTTGCGTGTTAATCGTTACTCAAGCGCGCTGTACTTGGCGTGCCCACCGCTCCTGCCCTGGCAGTTGACGTCCTGCTGCTCTGAGGGTGATTGCTGGGTTTGGTGAACAGTGGGCCTGTTTCCCCTTGCAAATGTCAAAGGCGTTTCGGAGGAACTATTGTCAAAGACTCGTAATGACAGGAAACGTTACTCAGTCTGTAAAAATCCAAAAGTAAAGCGGCGATAAAGTAGCATGAGGTAAGCGGTTAGAAACCCTTCTGCAGGATAAGCCTAAGGCTGGTTATGAGACAGTCAGCCTCCAGCCACTGCATCCGAGTTCCCTGGGAGTTAAGTGCCTCTGTAGCACTAAAGAGCTGAAGACTCCTGGGCTGTGTGTGATTGACAAACCTCTCCACAACCCAGCTGGGCAGTGGGACGCAGCCCGGGCACAATACAGAACACTCTCCCAAGGCCAGCACCGCGCCGAGATGCAGGGTCATTTACTGGAGCAGGGCTCCCTGGGTGGCCAGAGGTATTTTGGGGAATAATAACCAGGCTGCTCCCCAGGCTGCGGCACACGAGGAGTTAAATGGCTGGCGGCTCACGGGCACACAGGTGTAAAGGGGCTTTGCTAACCCAGGTCCCTACAGAGGCAGCCTATAAATACAGCTCCTGGGGAAGCAAGAACGGCAGTGAGGAGTTGCTGTGGGTTGTGGAGGGTCTGGTGTCTCAGCGAGATTGGATCAAGGAATTTTAAGGTATCTAGTAGCAAACAGATGAAAGCAGCTCTCTTTGTAAGGTCTTCCACTTTTTT
>JAAGNO010018913.1:8536-63646 GCA_033439905.1 Ceryle rudis | reverse complement strand
CGCTCGGCGGGTTTCGCCGGGTCCCTCTCCGTCCCTCTCGCCCTCTCCTCGGCTGGCCTGGCGGGAGCGGCTGTGCGCTCGCCCGCGGGGTGCGCGTTGTGTGGCGGGGCGCGGAGGTGCTCCTCGGAAAGAGTTAAATTTGCAGTCCCTGTGCCCGCGGAGCGCCCGGCAGCGCGGCGGGATGTCTGCCGAGGTGCCCCGCTCCGGACCGCTACCCGCGGCCGGCCGGAGGGAGGGATGGTCAGGGAGAGGAGCACTGCGCGGTACTGTGTTGGGAAACATCTTTCCTTTACCCGTTGAGAGAGAGGCCAGGAGCGAGGCGAGGGCTTTTTTTAAGTTGGTTCACACCACCAACCACCTACAACTGCGTTTGGGTTTGGTCACAACTTCAATAACCGTGTGTTTGCGGATGGTACGTGCTGGTTCAATATCGGGGCTTTCCTGAAGATGGCAGTGGTTTCTTGTGTAATGCTGGCGTCGGGTGCCCATTTCCAAGACAACCCCCGGTAAGCCACTACTGAAAATCTTCCTGTCTGTAATTTAAGGAAGCCTCTGTCTTCTCCCCTTCGATTCTCAGGATTCGGGGGGAGCAAGGTAAGAGCAGCAGTGACAGGCTATACTACTTCGTGACTGTGTCTCCGTCCCCCAAATTGTTACAAAAGCCTCTCCTTCTAGGGTGGCTGCTTTTTATTGGCATACGTTTGTCAGAGGATATTTTTTTTTTCCCCAGATATCTCTGAGCAGAAATGCATGGAGGGCAATATTGCTAAAGATGTAATTTGGGAGAAAGCACACTGACATCGTGTTGTGTTGTATGAACGTACTGAAAGGGAACACAGGCAAGATCAGCCTAGAGTAGCTGTTTGTGTCCTTAAAAAAAAATGAATCTGGGGAACTCTGCAATCATAATGAAAAGAATTATGGGGGATTTTCTGAATGGCATTACCTGTTTCATAAAGTGAGGTACTTGTTAGAAAAAAATCACAGTTCTCCTAATCCTGTTTTCATTACATTATTCTACTTAAATCCTTCCCTTGGATGGAGTTGTTGAAAAATAACACAAAATGCATAGGAAGCAGAAAAGCCTAGGCAAGATCTTTCCTTCTTCATACAGTAACATCATAATCAATAAGATGCTGCATTTCATTGCAGTCAGAATATTTTGAAGTTCATAACACAGATTTTGAGTTCTGAACTAGGTAGTTAGCATCAAAATATTCATGAAAAAAATGCCCTATTTGTTCCGGAATGTGTATCAGTTTCTTAAAAACTGCAGTTTTACTGTTTTGTACTCTAGGGACATAAAGAATCAGGGTCATGTTGCCAGCTTGCTGTGTAGCTTTGAATGCTTTTAAGCAATTAATAAATGGGTGGTTATGGAATGCTAAGTCAGGGGAATGTATATATTTGGAGAATGGTTGCATCATTATTGCATCCTTAATAGTGTCAAGTAAATAACTTGGTGTTCATGAAGAGCACAAGATTGCACCAAACCGGAACAGAGTAATGGCTGGAATAGCCATTAAATACATAACAGCAGTGTAAACTTTTTCACTTGCTTCAGACGTTACCTTATTCCTTTAGTGCACTTACAGTAATCAGAAGGGTAGGTGTCTCATCATGCCCACTTGGTCCTCAGCCTATTTTCTGAGGTCACCAATAAATAGATATACCTGAAGGGCCTTGGTCCTTATCATTGCATAATCCCAGACCAAGGGGTAGTTCTCTCTCTCAGGGCTTCACAGGTGGTGCTTGTGACGTTGTCTCTTGAAAAGAGAATGTGGAGCCTCAAACACATGTGGTATTTTAATAGCCTGAGAAATAATTGTAGGATATTTATAATGCTTAGGAAATGTGTGGCAATGATTCAGAAACTCCTATATTGTCCCTCGTGTTTTTCCAAAATTTCCCATTGTTACAGTCTGATGTTTGTGTTGCACTTTTGTATAATATTTTTACAAAAAGCTTATGAAAATTAAAAATGAAAATAAATACTATTTTAATTTTAAAAAAAATTATTATTATGCATTCAGGTAGTTTTCTGTCAGTATTGAATATTTTAGTTTGCTTGATATTTCTGATTTGTATAGTGAAGTATTCTAATAATGATGAACCATTTGAAGAATTGCAGTGTGCCTTCTAAGTTAGACTGTTGTCAGCACTTGAACTTACTAGACTCTGAGCACATAAGAAGCATCTCTAGTGCCTTTCAGTTGCGGTTGTTTGAATTACATCTTTGTTACAAAATATGACCACAGGTTTCAGCAAGTACATAAAAATGCAGAGGCTTCTCTCCTCGGCATTTTTAATGCTGTTTGGAATGCGATCCTGATCCAGTTCAGTGAACTCCGTTTTTCTACCCCATGGGCATGTCTTTATCTACTTGGGAATTCCTCTGTAGGCTGTCACTAAAACAAAGCATGGGTACAGGCATTTGCAGGATGCTGGTCTAAGTTAGTGACTTTCATTTGTGCTGTTCATTTCAATGAGACTGGGAGCAAACTCTAGATGAGACTCTTAGGCAAAAATTCATAATCATGTTGTTTTAGAAACTAGAGAATTTATAAAATGATCATCTGCAAAGTGTCTCATCTAAACCCCATTGAAATTAATGGCAGTAATTCACTGATTCCAACAGCCCTTGGACCAGGTCCTAGAAGTTAAAGGTGCTTGACAGTTTATGGCTTTGGATCAATAACCATGACACAGTATTTGTTCTTTTTTCAGTCTTTTTGATTGTAACTTAGTTGGTTGAAACTGCAAATATATGTTTTGCAAATTAATTAAATAAAAAGCTTTACGTACAGAAGATGTAGTTCACAACTTCATGTAAATTGGGGTACACAATTTCTGCTTAAGCACCCTAACATACATACAGGAAAAAAAGGCAGAATAACACTAAAATAAAGGAATTCAACATTCTCGTAGGCAACGTTATAAATTTCGACAGTATTTAATTTGCATCAAGCAAAAACTGACCATGTAAAAACTAGCGGAAGAGGCATAGTGGAAGAAGACAAGGTCTTTACTGGAAGTTGGATATCTGCATCTGAACATCTTTCCTCAAATATCGAATATATTTTCCGATTTCTTATAGGAGTAGTGCTGCAAGTGGTGCACAGGCAGGCTGAATTTGTCTGGAATCTAAATGCGTATAGTCAAGAAAGCTGAGTATGCAGATAGAATTCTGTCACTTGTTTCTGAAGATCAGAGTATTGACAAGCTGAAAAATGTATCTTCAGAAGTAAGTGGGGTATATTATCACAAAGAGGGAAGAGTACTCATACTATGGGGATACTACTACAAATAATTTGTGGTAATCCTGATATATATTCTCATCTCTGTGTAATAATGCACTCCAGTACCTTTAAATGGCAGTTTGGCATAGAAGGGTGAGCTCTGGAAAATGCACAGGACTCCACAAAATCTGAAGGAAATTGTGAATCTATTGACATTTAATACATACTTGCATTTTCCTATTCTGTAATTAAGTAGAAAGTGCCTTGCCTAATTTATTTGACAAGAAGTTCTAGTCTAGGTATATTGTAAGTAGACCTTCTCTTAATTTTCTTCTTTCACTAAAAAGTTATCTGTATTTTCAGTAAAACCCTCCTCCCTCAAAGCTGTACAGGCTGTGTACCAGTCTCAGTAATTCCTACCAGCTGTTCTAAGGTAAAAAAGACCCTCAGT
Source organism: Ceryle rudis (assembly GCA_033439905.1). Taxonomy (NCBI): domain Eukaryota; kingdom Metazoa; phylum Chordata; class Aves; order Coraciiformes; family Cerylidae; genus Ceryle; species Ceryle rudis. Next base: position 59,956 of record JAAGNO010018913.1, on the reverse strand, counting down.
CTCCAAATAAAGATGCCTTTTCCAGAGAGCCCAGTGATGAATAGTGTTTACAGAGTCAACTCATCTTTTGTTCTTGCAAGTGGAAGAGTCATATTGACTTTGTCTAAGGATGGGGAACGTATTCTGGAGACAGGAGAGTGGGTTTGTGTCAGTGGTGCAAAATAAAGTGTCTAAGAGTGTGGAGCTCAGTGTTCTCATAGAGGGACAAACAGCTACAAGTTGCCATCTGCCAAACTCTGCCCAAACAGAATCAAGCAAGGGCACCCCCTCAGAAAGAAGTGCACATGATGTGTTGGTTAGGCCCTTTGTCTTAGGAGCCATAGGTTCGACTCACTCTGACAGCAGCAGGGTTTGTGTGGGATGTATGGTGTACCAAAGGCAACGCGGGACTCTGGGGGCAAGTCTGACCAGCTTGTGAGTGCTCTGAGTATTAAATTGACTGGAGCCGTATTTTAATTTTTAAAGTAGTGCTCAAAATGGAACAGATAAGGTGTTGTGGTCATTTAAGAGTATCAGTCAACTAAATACAGAGGAGATGTCAGGGTCTGAAGGAGGGTCCAGTTTACAGCAGACTGAACTGGCAGACATTTTTTCTTGTATCATCAGATAAGGTTGTGTCTGGCATATGTTGAAGTAGTTGGGTAATTTCTTACCTTTAAATATTACCAAGTACTTGTGCTGTCTGATATATGCAGAGTGTAGCATTAAAATGCAATACGCTACGTGTATGGATGATGATCACTGTCTACTCTTCTGGTGACATTCTGCTTGGAAGGGACATATTTCTTTTATATAGTCAGTGTCCCCTTTGACTTTTGCATAATCTGGCTCCATTTGCAACATAACCTTTTTTTGCTTTAGAGTTTTGTAAACTTGGAGGAAGTAATCTAAAAGTTAAGTGTTTATGTTAATTCTATGCTGGCTTCTCTGCTGATGCTAAGACGTGGGTGGGGAGAGGAGAGAAATCATGTATTCACTGCACCCACTCCTCTGGGTGTGGATCCCAGACCTGCAGAATGTATATCCTCTAAATATCTCTGCAAACAGATTAAAACCAATGTATCATTCTCTGGCATATGTCTTGCAATTTCATGTATAAGTTATCCTATGCATACTGCAAAACACACTGTTATGGAATCTTTTGATTCAAATGCCAAGCACACTCTGTCAGCAGGGAAAAAATATTTTTGAATAAATCCAGGAAGGAGTTTTGATTTACATTTGAAGAAAGAGAAGGACAGCCCCTATCCTCTGATATGGTTATGAACCAGAGTGAGTTACTCAAGTTTGTGGAAAAGATGGGGTGTCATATCCTGGTGATAACTGTGAATAAAATATTTGCCATAGGAAAAGGGAGAGGAATGAGCATTCACACAAAAAGTTGTAAGTGTAATATTTATATTGTTTTAAGTAAATACATGTAACTATTTGGGATAACAACATAAATAGCATCACGTCAGGGCTACAAAACACCATTTTACATTAATGATCTGACCATGATGATGTCTGCATGTTTCAAACTTTGTTCTCTGATTTCAATTTCATTGCTTTATGGACATTTTCATGGCATATGATGGAAGAACAATGCATTTGACCCAGAAGCTGGGAGCCAAACAGCTCTTTCACAAAACTCAAGTGGAGGTCCTCTACTGCAGGAAAGGAGAAACTTCTCCTTGGGAAGGGTTGAACCACTGCATATGGAGGTCTGGCTCAGGGAATCAAGTGGTGGAAGTTAACAGAGGAAAACTCTCAGTGATTCATTTTGGCCCAGATAATCTTTGGAGCAGCTGGCGCTAGCAGAAAGGTACATTGAGGCCAGTCAGCACAAGTGTTATTCAGTACTGTGGAAATGTGCGTTGATACGCAGCAGCCCCGAATATCCCAGGAACTACGTTTCAGTCTGTGGGATTCCAATCTGAGAGGGTACAGTGCGCAAACATGACTTTTTTTTTTTTTACATTTTTTTTTTTTGCTATAAGCGTTTCTGGAGACGAAATAATGACTTTTTTTTTTTTAAATTTATTTTTGTACTAAGAAGCTTTTCAGGAGCCAGATGAATTGTTCTCTGATTTGTGGGTATAGCTGAGCTAGAAATGAGACTCAGAGTACTTTTTGTGGTCCCCTGGCTCCAGCATTAATGGACCAGTAACCTGATTCAGCCACAGTATCCCCTCCAATTTAAAGAAGGTAGCACTCCTAAGAGTATCTGGGGTATATTTTCAGTCATGCTGCGTCTCCCCTTGCCATGCCACTGGAGCCTGTGGGATGTCTTCTTTGCTAGACAGGGATTCCTCTGTTAGCAGAAGATTTTGCTGTGGGTAAGATCTGCTAGATTTTTGGGGGGCACTTGATAATGCCTGCTGAATGGAAATGGGACATAGTGACTGGCAAACAGGTGGGTTTTTTTTATTTTTATTTTTTCCTCGTGATGGAATACCCATGTAATCTCAGTGCCAAGTCAGTGATTGATGTCCAATTTCTGTGCCATTAATTTTTCATTATCATTGGCCTTTAGTTCTGACAATTTTATTCATAGTATTTTCCAAATAAGTATTCTCAAATGTGAAAATGAAAGCTAACAGATTAAAGGCAAATATCTGCCTTCTCTGTAGTCACAAAGAACATAAGCACTAATTCAGCAGGGCTGTCCAAATTGTTGTTACTGAGGCTCCTGAGAGATGAAGGCCCAGATAATGGACTAATTGCTTTAAAGTGAACATCATGAGTTCGAGGGATAGGATTAAAAAACTTAGGTTTCCTACTACGGCCATAGTAATTCTCTTAAATAATTAATGAGTTCTAAGATCAGAGAACCATTAGGATTATCGTGCTCTTACAATATAGGCCATATATTTGACTTGAGGATATCTGCCTGCTCCACTGTGAACTAGAATACTGTACTTTAGAAAGCCCTCCAATCTCGTGTTCAGGATCCCTCAAAATCCTCTACTCTGGAAAACTTTTCTCTGTGATTTGCTCAAAATCTCTCTAAAAGTCCATTGCTATTTCAAGCTTAAAGTCTGCTGCCCCTGTAACCGCTGATGCTGTGAGAGAAGCAGCTCCCAGTTTTTGCATACACTGCTCTCCCTGCAATCCCTTCCCAGCCACAGAGCTGGGAAATTGCCAGCAAGGCAGGCTGTGCAGGGTAACCAAGGCTTTCTGCCTTTTTTAATAGCTATCTGGGGGATCCAGCATTGTATGAAGGGCTCTGATGGATTAGATCCTCCTGGAATTGGAAGTCTTCTTCCCTTCTAGATAGAGATTGTCCCAGACTAGAAGTGAAAATGTTGTTAACTTGCTTCTTGGCAAAAGGGGTCTGCCAGATTCATGTGCTTCTACACTGAGTAGCTGGTTCTGTAGAATACTTTTTGAATTCTTGGCTGAACCCCATTTTCTTCCTTGCATCCACCTTTTTTGTAAAACTGTTTTGCCACAATCCCCATGAAAGGAGGTCATCCTGTCTGCATGGTTAAGTTACTTCCAGAATCAGGCTTTTTGATTAAAGAATCACTACCATGTATCTTTAAAATAATACATTTGTTCAGTCTCCTATTTATTTAAATTAACTATAGGTATTTTAATTTTACCATTTAACTATGGTAGGCCTCAGCTTCTGCTGCAGCTTCACTGAACTACAGAATTACATGAAGATTCATACACACAATAGGTGTCTAAGTAACCATTTTACATCCCAAACCTCCAGGGAGTAGTAAGAGGCCCCTTTTGGGATGTTAATTAACTTCCTTTCCACTGTTTACTGCTCCTGCTTTCACAGGCAATTTAATGTTTTTCTAGCCAAGTACACGTATCTTTTTTTACAATTTTTACTCTATAAAAAGTGACAGTTTTTGACAGATTAACACTTAGTGTGGTGCAAAATACAACGTGTAACAATTTTCAAGCATTGTGATTGTCAGGCGTGCACTCTTGTGTATCTTAACAACATCCTATAGAGATATCTTTGTATTCACATATAAGAATATTAAATTCTGTGTTCCTGTGGGGTCTTTTATATAATTTTAAAGTTCTGTGAAAGCACCTGGGGCCTTTCCTTCCCCTCTGCCCTGTGAATGTGGAGAGCTCTAAATATTAATAATTTCCAGGAGGTTGACCAAGATAGCCAACTTTCTCTTTTTTTTCAATTCCACTTTCTCCCTTTCTAAAAATTGTAAGCAGGACCAAGTTCCATGTGGTTGGTGAGAATGTAATCTGGAGGGATGGGCTAGTGGTGGGAAGACTTTATGCAGTATAGTAGAAGAAATTAATTAGCAGTAGATGCTACTACTTAAGAGAAAGTGATGCAAAAGTTTTGCATTCCAGATCATGAAACCTAGCCAAGGTCCCCTCCGCTCCTCATTTCTTACTGTGAAGAATGCTAATGGTATCAGCTCCAGCACTTTTTTTTTTTTTAAAAAAAAAAAAAGTTTCAAGTTAGGTCCCTGAACTGAAGATTTGCTTTCCAAAAGTACCAAGTGATTTGCATTTTCTGTCAACATCAGTGGGAACTGCTGAATGCTCAGCACTTTCATAGGTGGGCTGGCTTTCAAAAGTGCAACATGCTTCTACTAGGAGGAGACCTAGAGTTGCCACTTCTAATTAAGAACAAAGGCATTCATAGTTACTTGCTTTAAAGTTTTAAATTGTCTGGTGAAATAAAACACTGATTTTGTTTAGCCTTTGGGGTACAGATCCTTTCAGGATCTGTGTCAGTATTATCAGAACTAAATATCCTTTAGGATTAGATTATTTCAACTCAATAATCTGTAGTTGAGAGATATGGAAGGTACAGGTATTTTAAAAGCCAGTAATTTACAAAATAGTCATTTTTGTAATTAACATGTCTGGAAACGGTATGTTTGACCTTGGCAAAAATAACAGCTCGTACAATGTAAACAAATGGAGTGACATGGAGGGAGTACTATGTCCCTGGGGCCTTGTTACTCAAGGCAGGTCTGTATGGCTGGCACAGTTAGGTCACAGGTGGGTATCAGGAGGTGTTATCTCAATGTCAGCAGAAGCCCTTAGTGCATTTACAGCAGGAAACATCTCTTTTTAACTGATCTAATAAAGGTTATTTAATTTAAAGGGGATAGTTTACTGAAGGTAGAAAGTATGTTTTCCTTGACCAATGAGTTCAAAAGTTTGCTATTATTATAAATCATCCATTTTCATCCATTATGGAGCAAGTTGCAGATTAAGCCACCTCTGAACATTAAACTAAATAGACTGAGGTGCCTTTTTTTTTTTTTTTAACCCCTCAGTTTTTTAGGCATTCCCGTGGCTTTCTTCTGAATCTTTTACAGTTTGTCATCTTCATTCTCAAAGTGCTGCCACTAGAATTTGATCTATTACTCCAGAAATAATCTCCCTGATGCTGTATATACTAGTAATTTTACCTTTTTTCTTCAAGCTTTCTGTTCAGAATGGAGGAAATGAATTTGATCTTTGTGCTGCAATGCTGGGGAAGAGAGAAAGGAAGCAGGGATGAGATTTTCAGGCTACATATGAGGAGCGAGGTACCAGAATTTACAGGAAAACTAGATTTTTGTTTGTCTTCTCCAGAGGAATCTCACTAGCAACAAGCTAATCTGGTAAGTCTTCATAGGGCAGTTGGAACTAGATAGTCTGGTTATTTGGGTAGTGCTGTGGGAGGTAAATAATTTTAGCTGAACAGCCAGCTACTTAAAGAGCTGGGACATGTTAGAGCAGATAATAGTGCAGCTCAGTATTGAGCTGCTCTTAATGTAGGTGGAGGCTTGGTCATGATATAAGAACAGGAGGTGCCATCCAAAATAAACCATAATGGTTTCCAATGCATTGCCAAGGTTTCTTAGGAAGTGTGACTGCTCTGTACTCTTAATTACACTGAGCCATTAAGCAGCAAGAGCAGAGACACATGGGACAAGCAGGGTGAATGATAACCTACTTTGAAAAAACTAACATTTGAGGCTGGGATTAGAACATCCTATAAATGTTAATAGGTGTTACTCGAGGGGGAGGAAGTTTTGTGTGGGAGGCATGAGGTGACATATAGCTTAACTATATAACCAGCCTTTAACACAGTTAATACAGTCTATCGTAAACCTTTTACATGAACTGATAACTCTTTAAGTGATTTCTGGTTCAGAAATACTGATCAGGGGATTGAGAACTCAGTTTAAAATGCTATAAATGCAGAGGACAAAGTGGTGAGGAGGACAACATAAGAAAAGATTTCTCCTTTTGCCTTTGGAAAATATTTGCTCTAGGCAATACATTTATGCCAGGTGTTTGGGTTTTTTTCTTCTTTGACTTCTCAGGGATGATGCTCCTATAAGGGAGCACAATTTCCTCCTACAGTTTCCCTCTGAAAATTACTCAGTTTGTGCAGATCTCACAAAGGAGATGCCAACAGTGAGTCATCTGGTCACCAGCTCTGTCCTAAGGTTTTCAGCTAGCTTTTGCAAAAGCTGTAGTGATACTTACTGTGCTAAAGAACAATTATTTACCGTTGGTAAAGCCTCCCAAAATAGTGGGGAAGGCAAGGTTTAAATTGAAATGATGTTCATTTTCTGACACTGAAATCAAGTTTCAAAATTACTACTATTTCAAATAATTTTGGAAATTCAGCTTCACATTTGAGAAATGCATGTAAATTGCAGTGAGTTGATTTATCAGATTAAGATTTCACAACTGTTATGTTTTGGTAGGAAATTCTCAGTTGAAAGACTATCTTCAAGTGTCTAACAAGGGCGTAACAATGTGCTTTTGTCAGTGTTAAGCCTGATTCTAAACCTGAAAATTATACCTGTATGATCAATCATATGCATGGCAAACATGGCTAGTTTTCTCATCAAGATGAAAACATATGGGCATATTTTGACACAAGTATTAGAGGATTAATTAGCAATAAAAAAACTATATAAGAAACGATCATTTGGTTAGATAGTGAAATGTTTCTGTCAGAAAGCAGATTTTAAGGAAGCAAGTAACATGAGGCTGCACTAGTACACAGTCTTGTTTATTCCTTTGCCAGGCATGGGTTAAATGCAGCAATGCTGAGGAGACCCAAAAGTAGCAGAATGGGAAAAAAAAGTTGGTCTAGGTTGAAGTCAGTCAGGTATCTATAGAATGAGGTGATGGTCTCTAAAATGCAAGTCCATTCATGTGGTTCTGAAAATTATTTCATAGCCTCTGATACACCATTGCTCACTAATGAATTTAAAGCCATTTGCTGGGTAATGGGGGTTGAATGAGGTGTGGTGGCAGATTTCTTTTTTGAACACAGAAGAGGATATTGGATATTCAAACCACATTTTTTTGTTACCTAAATATAAGCCAAAGCTATGACTCATGGAGCCCCATGTTCCCGCTTAGTTGGTGAAAAGATTCAGGCATAGGAAGAAGAGCAGTGCAGAGCACCTTAGCTGCTGAGGTTTGGCAGCATGAATGCCTCCCACTTTCCTCTCTCCTCTCCCTTACTGTAGTCAAGGCTGAAATAATGCTGGTAAAGAAGGCAGGTCCAAGGACTATTCACCAACAAAATCCTGTTTAAGCCTCTAAGAAAGGTATTAAATGGGATTTAAGCAACATCTTGGCCTACACTGGCCCTCTGCTCAGGGAAGAGTTTCATCCTGAGTTTAAAAAATGTTTAAAAAACATGTTTTCAATAATCATATTATAGAATCATAAGACTAAGCAACAGAAAATACCTATTAAGTCATTGTGTTAAACAGTTGCTATGCTGGACTGTACCACGTGAGTGTGCTTCCTACTTAGTGTTGTGCCCAGCTAATGTGCTAAATTTCTCACTAGGGAATTCCCATAATAAATTTTGACCCTGCTGCATTTGATTTGGGCATAGCCTTGTAGAGGAAGAAAAACAGTATCTTCTTCCCCATGCAAAGGGCTCCATACAGCCTTGCTGCTTTCTGACTGTAGGCTATGGTGCCAAAGAAGAGCAACGATTATGCATCAGGTATTTCTATTTTCTATAATGCATGAAGAGGAAGAATAATTGATTTGGCTCTTTTCTTGCCCACTCAGTTGCAGAAATGAGTTGGAAAAAGAGTCACTGTGGACAGCTAGTAATAAATTGAGTGTATCTCCTGCTTGGGGCTATTTGCTGGGCCCAAGGCAGACATTTATTGCTTCTTTATTCAATATTGTTTTGTTCTTTTTACTTTTATTTATCTAATTACTTCCATGCCCTCATATTATGCAATATATAGATCGTAATTGTGTATTAGAATGTTTATAATTAGTTCTTATTTGGAGATTTTCTCTAGAAGCTTTTTAGTTGCACATCAGTTTCAGAATAATTTATTGACCTGGAACACTGTGTTTTGAAAATTAAAATTAAAAACCCACCCTTTCTTTATGCAGCAAACTCATACTTTTGTTTTGAAATGTCAACTATTCACAAAATAAATTGCAAAGCTCTGAACATATAATTTTAAATTTGTTTTATACCAAATTAAACTTCTGCCTGTGAGTCCTCTATTTGTTTTCCTTTCAGTTTATTGAGTCATGAAAACCTTTGAGGTTTTGGGTTTCCTTCCCAGTGTGACACAGGGCATTTCTTTTGAAATCTTGAATTTCCACAAGATGACAAAACAATTTGCTATTCAACTGCATGTATATTGACACTGTGTTGAAAATCAGAGCTTTTTTCTTCTTGGACAAGCAGGCATGTCCCAGGCCAGATATTCTTCCTCTCCCTGTCCCTGGGTTCTTGCATTTTCTTGTTTATGACAGCATCCCAGTAAGAGTGGGGGGCTTTCTGTGCATGGGGAGAGTTGGCTGCTTGAACGGAGGGAAGGAATCATCCAGGTGGCTGCTTGCACAAAGAGTAGGGTGGCATTGCTCCTCTGGAGGGGGCAGAGAGGATGGTGCTTGCCGGAGGGGTGAGGTAGGCTAAAAGAGCTGGACAACAGAGATGAAGGTTCTTCTCTGGTGTGGTGCTCCTGTATAAATTTCCTTCTCACTCTAATAAGTTTTGATTATCCTGCAGCAAAAATAATTTTCTTGAGTGTTACTATTCTCTCTGCTTTTTTGCATGCACGGCATCCATTTGATTTTGCAGCCTGGTGGAAGACTGCAAATACTGTGATGAAGTTACTGAGCTAGCTATGGCAATAGCCTTGTCAAAGGCTATGGGACTGTACATGGGAGGAGCAGGCCTGAATTCTGTATAAGCTCACAAGTAGCAGTGATTTTTAAGGGAAGCGTGGGGTTTACGAGCAAAGCAGAATCAGGCAGAGGATATACAGCTTTGTGCTGGTGCAGCTTTTGCATTAAGAAATATAAAATATAACCAATACTCAAGACTGCGTATTCCGTGTCTGGTCTATATGAAGCCAACTGAAAATGTGATCTATGCAAGATAAAACAAACTGAAGCAATCTTCTGACCCAACGATGTACAGATTGCTGCAAATACGAGTTCAATATACAACCACTTTGATCAATCCCTAGAATATCTATTTTCAAAGGAATCACACTAGTTTGTTTATTGATTTGTCACCTATGGATGAATACTCCTGCTACAGAAATGTTTAAAATGACACATGTTTAAAATTAGACTTGGCAGAGCAATTTGCCTAGAGACTATTCTTGTGAAGTATTGATTCACAGCACTGCTGTGAGCTGGATTACTGTCCAAATTGGAAAAGCCAGCCGTAGAGAGGTCTTTATCCTTTAATAACAATTAGCTCCTTTCTTAGAGGGACACATCCAACTGAAGGAAAGGAAAGGAAAGGAAAGGTGCAAAAATGTTGGGCAACCAGGGAATCTAAGGCCTGCCCTTTGGGGATGTGGGCTGCAGGGGAAGAGAAGGAAAAAAAGAGAAAAACACCAAGAAAGATGTTTTTCTGGAACTGGAAACTAGACACGCTTGTGCTGTTTGTGTTACTAATAATCAGGTGCTCTGAGGAACTGGATCGCACTCGCCTCTCTCTTCTTGGGCTTTCACCCACCAGCTGCCTCATTGATCGGAAAAACCTAACAGCAGGTGTGTTGCCTGCTGTCCATTTAGCCTTGAAACATTTATACAAGCATTCGTGGATGTTGAAGAACTATGAACTCCAGGTCTCATTCCATGACACGCAGGTAAATGGATGTAGGTGTAGAATTGTGTAACATTTGAGCCTTCTCTGTGAGCATGTTTTTTAAAGCTTGTGACTGAATCCCTTTCTGGTGAATCCTGCTCTGCTGAAACACAGCAAATGTGTCTGTCGGAAAGTTTGGGCTGTTAGATAGATGCCTGACTCTGACAGGGATGTTGCATTGCAATCATGCCCTGCTGGTGCTAGAACTGGGAAGAAGTGTGTGAATTAGGAGGGTTGGCAAACACCTATGGCTTTTCAGGTGTACCTAGAAAGCGGTTCCCAAGTACACAGCTTGCTGAGTTGCTCTGTTCTCCTGCACTGTCTTCTGTGTCTTGCTCCTCCTGCTTTCTCTGGTGGCAGCTCTATAGATCACCCCCTTCTTTTTGCTCCTGTGTGAGCAGGAGAGAGGCCTGTGCTGCGCCTTCAGGGCAGGGCGTTTGCCTGTGTAAAGCCTTGCTTGATGGTTTTGAGAAAATTTAAGGGCTGATACAAGAGATGAGGGTTCTGAGAAGCTGGATATAAAGAGTATTGAGATGGTATCTGTCGTCATTTAATAGTTTCACATTTAAGAAAAGCTGTGATTTTTACTTTTTATTTTAGGATTGAGAAATCTCTTAATCATTTTTTTCAAGATAATTAATTTCTAAAGCCTGTATTTTAGACTGGCCAAAACAACTGTGACAAAATTAAGAGGAGGACACACATATCAGGGTGATCGGGGACTGTAAACCTGTTCTTAAGGGTATTTTCACTGATTTGAGCTTCTGTCTCCCACATCAGAGGTGTGTTATGGAGCAGATGCCCTCAGACTCTAAACACTTACATGCATATGTGCATCCAGGCTCTATATACAGTAGTAAATTGCTTACTATTTTGAGGTTGCAAAGCAGTGCATCTAAATATACTTGCTTACCTATAAACCTTTAAATGTAGGCTATACTGTTATGATTAAGTTATTAAAACTTGACATTATTACACCAGGAACAGTTGCACTGCATTATACAATGGGAAAAAAAAGTATTATATATCTTCTTTTGCAGCTCTACAAAATTATCCAAGGGAGAAATTGTAATGTAATTTTAGTTGTGCATTTGGTTCATAAGCACTTATGTGTAATTTTTTAAGTGCTTAACATATAACAAACATGGTCCCATATGCTGTAAAGTTACTTGAGGATGGCTTCCATGTTTAATAATGTAATGCAAATATATCAACTGCATATGCTCGCTTTAAAAAGTCTGTCTTGTAAATTACTTTTAATACAATTCACTGTTTTAGTTATTTAAGTTCTTACTGGAAATGTAGGTATAGATATGCAGTCCCAAAAAACACGTACATCTTAGTTTCTCATGTAAAAGATGAAAATGTGCAGTAACATTTCAGTTTAAATAACTGGAAAGCGTAGATGTGAGTTTAAGTGGGCAACAATAAAAACCTATTGATATTTTCTCAGTTTCAGTGCTTTTAATCCTATTTGTTTTGGGCTGGGGGTGGGGGTGTGTAGGTAGATGTTTATTTGTTAATTGTGTTTGCATAGCTTCCAGTTTTAGGAGCAGCTCCAAAATTTTTCACCATATAAACGTTCAACTGATTTGAATTGCAGAACTTCAACTCAGTTGCACTGACCTCTACAATTTGAATTGAAATATTGAAGTAATCTATAATTGTCTTTTTGGAATAAGCCCTGGAAAAAGACATGTCATGGTGACTTGTGAGAGATTAACAAAATGTGGTGGAGCATTAAGAGTTCTCATTTGTCTTCCTGGTTCTGAGAGTTCAGCACACAGTCTCCAGTTTTAAGTACTCATTACAGCCAAGCTAAGGAGGTCCTTGGATTTAATAATTTCTCAGGGACAGTATGGATGTGAGAGAGCTGATTCTGTTTATTAATGTTGTGAGATTGAATCTGCCATATGTGACCTTATGCAACCTTTCAATTAACTTTCTTTTAAGTAGAAAATACAGGTACTTGGCTCTACAGATGTGAGATCTTTCAGGAGTGGGACAGATAACAGACTTTTCGTCATAGCTAGGAGGAGAGAAAAAAAAATTACATCCAAAGATATTTGTGTTGCTTTTGCTGAAATAAGAAATGGAAAGAAATCACATCACACAATATATGGAGTTGCACAGGGCTCGAACAGCGTTGTAGCTTCATTCATGAGCACAGGGGAGCAGAGTTGCACTCTGTTCTGTGCCCCTGGGGTTTTGAATCCACATCCTCTACTTCGTGAGAGAGCACTGCCCTCCTGCATGGTAGGGTGCTTTGGGGAGGGCTGTCAGTCTTTTGCTTTCCTGCTGTTTTATTTCAACTAATTAAGCCATCACTGCTCCAGAATACAAATGGTAACTGTGAGTCAAAGGGAGCAGTCTTGCAAGAACTGTCTTGAGTTCTTTGTTTTAAATGAAGCTGTTTCAGCAGCAGCCTTTGGGAAAACTTTCCTCGTCAGAGTATTTTATAACCTGGTGGCTTTGGCACTGAGCTGAGAACTGAATGCTTTCTTTGACTGATTTCTTTCAGGTCTCTTATGATTTAATGCACATTTCCTAATTATGGTGTTGTCAATTCCTTGGAAGTGGGAATCCCTTGAACACTCATGAGGTAGCATTTCTACATAAAAAATACGCTTAAATATTCGAAGAGCAAGCAACTGCAAATGATCTTTTAGTTTGGTAGATGGCTGTTTATCCCTCAAATGGTACATCTACGTCTGCAATGTTTATTTATTTATACCAGAAGGACAATGTTAACAGGATTGATATGCCCCTCTTTTCCAGCCACTCCAAGCAGGGGCATCTTGGAGAGGGGTGTGATGTGTTTCCTCCCCTCTGACTGAAGCAAGGCTGCGCTTGCATTGTGTGAAGAGCCCTAATCCTTGAGGTGTTGGCCAAAGAGTATGGGAAGGCAGAAAAACTGCTTCTGCAGATTTGTGAATCCAACCATGGAGCAGCTTTTTAGTGTAGTAGGGGAAATTATGCCCTTGAGATTTTTAGCCATGGGGGTGGGAAGCCAGGTATAATTGAGCTGTCAGCGTATCACTTTATTTCTGTCCTTCACCGTATGGATGACATCTGGAAGCTCTCCTTCTACACTGTCCTCAGGGTGACCAGGCTGGTGGCGTCTTACAGGCTTAGGCAAATCTAAAAATAGTTTTACTGGTGGATAAGAACAATATTTTGGTCCTTCACAGTTATTCCTCTGTTCTTACCTAGTTTTCTGTGAATTAGTAGTCAATAGAAGGCCTGTGAAGCCAGTGCTTTGATTAGTGATGATGTTAACAGGAAACATTCACGTGCTGCAACTGGGACATGGCTTGAGCATGCAAATAGGCTTAACTTTACTACTGGGATTTTCTGAGTAGTGCTGATTTGTACTCACCTTGCTTGTTGACACTTGGCTGAGTCTATCCTAATGTATATTGTCTCTGACAGGGATGATACTACATGCCCCAGTCTGATTTAAAGGATGGTTATCTTTTCTTTGGTAATAAACATGTTCCTTTATAATAGAATGACCCAATAACATGATAGCTGTGTGTCAGCTTATTTAAGGCATACCTTTATGTGCTTATTAAGAGAAAAAGCAGTACTGGAACAGTCACTGAAAGTGACATCGATAAGCAAGTTATTTCTATAGTTCAAGATGTGCTTGCTTTGTTATCCTTCCTAAATAAGAAAAAAAAATCTGCTTCAGGCTCATGATGCAGGAAAATGAAGCATTGCGCTGTTTTTTGGATTGTACACGTACAGGAATTTCTGCTTAAAAGCAGGTAAAAAAATAGACATTTTGCAATGGCATTAACATACAACATCATATATTAATTAGAGTATTATTTCATAAGCAAGGAAAAATAGCTATTGGTTTTCATGGGTATAACTCATTGCACATGATCTGTAACTCCATTTTACACATTTGTGTCTTCTGAGATGGTCTGTGAAGCCGTCTGCCAGGTCAGGCACAGGAAACAAAAGCATCATGACACTCATGTTTGGTAGACTTGACATTTTGGAAATTTTTTTAATTTGGTGTTCTAGGAAGTTATTAGAAGACTGTATTTGGTAAGTCAGTTCTTGCCACCTAACATTTTCACATGAGCAAGGTACTGTATTTTACCTTTTAGAGAATACAGTTTCTTAGTGCAATATTGTAGGCATGAAAATTGTGAACCATAAAATACTTGTCAAACGCTAATTTTAGCTTTCCTAAACTGCCGTATCACTATTTCTATTATTAGAGCTGTCTAACTGAAAACAAGAAGAAAAGGTGTTCTGTTATCTAAATTTTTTTTCGCAAAGAAAATTCTTCATTATGATTCTTGGCAGTAGCTCTTTGTTTTCTAAATCTTTTTTTTTTTTTTTTTAAAAAAAAAAGAATAAGATGAGCTTGGCTAAATTCCTTTTAAGCTATTCTTGTGAACTGCCATGAAGGGTACAGAGTTTCAGTTTTGTTTTAAAGTTTCATGTTGAGTGCAGAAGAGGTTCAGAGGTGTACAAAAGGTACACAACAGTTGCCTTATGTTATCCTTTTCTAAATGTTATTTGAACTAATCCTCATATAGCAAAAAGAAATGCAATCTTCCCTACCTTTTGTCCCCAAAGGACTCAATCTTTATTCATTGATGTAATTCTATCTTTTTACTCAGACTTAGTGTCACCCTTCATTTATTTCAGGTCTTTGAAGTTGCTTAGTATAATGCAACTTATATATATGGAGGGTGTATACGCATACATCTGATGTGAGAAAAATGATTTGAGCTTGACATTTTTTGTTTTCCTGTTACTGCTTCCAACCCATAAGGAATTTGAGCAGAGCAGTTGGTTGATGGATTCAGTGAGAGCTGACAACCCAGGATTGGGTTTTGGTGCTGTGAAGCCAGGGATGTTTCCAGGCATGTCCAGGGCAGAAGGTATCTGCTAGGACCGGGCTTCATCTGACCTGGGTTTGGAGGTCTGTGCTGGGGGTATCTCCCTTCAGCTAATGTGGTGGGGTTTCCTGTACTGTTGAGTAGGCACTTCTATGTGGAAAAATTAATCTGACCTATTTTAAGTGAGTATTTTAAGACAAAAAGAATTATATCCTAGAGAAAGCTTATTTCTCTCTCTGAAGCATATAAAGGGAGCCTCAGCTGGCTAGTAAGACGTAGATGTCCCTTACGTGGAGAACTCTATTGCGTCAGCTAGAGCCTACCCTTAATGTCTGTGGGAATTTTAATGTAAAAAGCTGTAGTAACAACGTGATTCCATTGCCTCCAGCTTTCAGTGGGATTTCAGCAGACAGTCCAGAGAACTCACTTCCAGCTACCCCCACCTCATCTTATCGGTTAGCCAGAAAATCTGAAAACCAAGCCAGCAGAGCCATATCATGTGCTGAGAAGTGGAGTGTGGCAGCACTGCAGCCAGGAGTGAAGACAGGGAAGCTCCTCCATGCCAACCCCATGGGCACCTAGGCCACCCCTCACCTGAGCTATTGCCATGTGGTGCATGGCTGTGGCATGGGTACGGCTCCCCATTTACAGCTTTTTCACAGATGAAACTTCGTGATGCTGGGAAAACATATCGTGCTCTCTGGTCTTGCTTTTAACTCTTCTATAAGGAGTAACTTGTGAGGAGAACTGTTCATACAGAGCACAATTTCTTTCAAAATCATAAGGACTATGAAACCACATTACTGTCACAAAGCCGCAGGAAGGACAGTTTAGGTAGTCTTGACATAGTTTTTGAAATTCCCTGTGCTTATATTTTCCTTTCACAATTAATTTCAGTTGAGATGGTAGAGAGTTTTGAACTGTTACACATTAAATTTCAAAATTCAAAAAAATTAAAATTTAAATTACTGGGTTTATGATGATTAAACATTTCAGTCAACATGTAATGGATCATGTCCAGAATTGTCTTTCATGGACAAATTAAATGTTTGGGATTTTCTTTGCCTAGTAACATCAAAAGTCCTTGCAAAATTCTTCACAAAATCACTTGCTCCTGTTCTGCTCCCGTCCCTGCTCATGTCTCCTCATGGATTGTGTGAAATTCTACACAGATATATACTTGATAATCACTATTGTAAAAGTTTAATAACATGACTCTTTTGGAATTCTAAAGTGAAAATGGTAATCTGTCAGAATAATCAGATTCTGGAAAAATCAGTGCATTTAAGCATATTTTGTTTAGGGCAACTTCAGGGCAAGTTTTTAAGCTGGAGTGTTTGAATTAATCCAAGTCTCTGGTGAATACTATTGCTGTTGGAGCAATTTACATGATTTCAATTTGTGACTTGTGCAGTCAGCCTCTGAAGAAATGCCACCAGTGATGTCTCAGTTCTGCTGTCATTCTCATGCACATCATGGAGTTTTCTTAGCTTTCACTGTAAAGCAGTGATGAAACAATACAGGGACCTGTTTTGCCTCTGAAGGCAAGGAATAAAAACCATTAAATTGTTAAGTTTTGGATCATTTGCAACTAGGCTAAAGTGTGGAAGCCTTGCAAACTGCTCCGAAAACATTGAACTGCTGGACAACTGAAGCAGTGTCAGGAGAAGTAAACCAGGGTTTCTTTCAAACTACAAAAGAGGTGGTCAGACAACATGACTGATTTAAGTAGTTCCACTGAAAGATTAAACATCTTGGTTGTGCATCACAATTAAAAGTTAGCTGATTTTTTTTGCATAGGCAATCTTTTACAATAAAAATCTCTTTCAGGTGCCATCTATCCACTTCAGATACCAACTGATACCATACCATTAGAAGCATTTTCTTGTTTGACCCAGAGCCACAGTAAATATTTTAAGCATACAGAAGGGATCTGGTATAAAAAAAAAAAATGAAGCACTGTTCTCTGAGATTGCTCATACCCACTTCTTTTAGTTATTCTCCAAATCTTCTGTGTCCATCACAGTCAAAGTACTCAGTCCTGCTGTCCATTTCCTATGTCCGTGTCTCTTACCCTTGTTTCCTGCTGCAGGGGTCTTCTCGTTCGCAGTTAGCATTTGCATTATCTGACCTCACATTATTACTGCTCCACAGCTCCATTCTCCTGCCCATGACCACTGAGTGTTCTGTGCTTTCTCACAGTAAGCAGGAGAGGCATGGATCCAAGAGAGAGGAGTCATCAACAGGAGGCTGAAGTGTTTTGAAGAGAAAGCAGGCATTACACAGGGTTTGAAAAAGAGAAGGAGCAGGCAAAAGTGTAGCCCAAATATCTTATGAACAGTTTCCAAGTAGGAATCCTTTAGGAGTGCATGGCTTGGTACTATCTAAACCGCAAGAGATGCAAAGACCCAAATGTTGCAGAGTGCTATATGTGAAGAACTGGGGTTTGAAGCTGTAGTGAGGGATGTTAACTGCAGAGGTATTTAGCAAGAGGAAGAAAGCAGAACAGCATTCTTATTCACATTTTTGTTTGGAATTGGCCCCTTGTTGCTGAGCAGATCCAGTATTACTACAGTGCTTTAGCAAGCGTATTTCATAGATTGCAGGCTGGAGTGGAAAATTTTCTGAAAATTATATTAAATGCATCATTTAAGGAAAAATCATGAGGGTTTTTTTGTGATTTTTCTCAGTTTTATGGTTAAATGGTGTCCAATTAAATGTTTCTTCATTTTGACTGTGAAGACAGAGACGCTGAATTGCATTCACCATTTTGTTCCAATGATGTTCCAATTTTGAACCAACACTGATAGAAATAAGAATTCCCCAATACATAAGAAAACTCACACAAAGATCTGACAGGTAGATGGAATTGGTTTATAATATTTATGTGATAGCTATTAAATTATTCAAACCTTACTGATACTAGCGATCATGTAGATACTTGTATTACAATGGGAAAAATACTCTTGATCCTATTCTCATTGACACAAGGGACTGTTTCACTGAATTCTGACAAGGTAAAGGTGTCTTAAAAAGGTCTGATCTTTAAGTCTTTGTAGACAGAAACCACAGCGACAGCCAGAAGAATGAACTTTAAATTTCTCTCCACAAAACTTGAAAAAACATGTTAATAAAGTAAGTTATTTGATCTGTGGAAGGGTAGAACTGCGATGATAAGAGGGTCATTTGTCTTCACTTTGGTGTGCTGATAGCTCCAAAGTCATGTTATAATGCAGGCATGCTTTTAAGCCTAATGGAGTGCCAGGCCTTTATCCTTGGGTCTAAGACCTATTTATTAAGGGTTTGTACAGAGGACTTTATGGGAAAACATGGGAGAAACTGGGAGGGATATAGGAAAGCCTGTCCTTTGCAGCACAATCTACGTACCAAACAGCAAAGGAAAACAGATGAGTGAAAAGGAAAACAAAACATGTAGGTCTTGAAAGGAATACTTGCATGTAGATATGGGTATATCAATAATAGTGTTAATACAGTAATCTTGGCAATGATTTGCATGCTGGTAGAAGTGACAGTAGGCTGAGTGTGCTGTGCTTATAACAAGAATTGCTAGCTGTCCAATTTTCTCTGTTACCAGTGTCTATCCTAACTTGGTCAAAATCTACTGGTAGATTAATTTGTCAGATATGGTAATCTTGACTTCATTAGCCCAAACTTCCACAGACCACTTACTCTATCCATTGAGTGATTCTTACGTCACGTTCACCAACATCCCTTAGAACTGTTATTTATCTTTTTGTGAGCCTTGCAGTTTTATTCAGAGTCTTGCAAGAAGAATTTACTTCATCTTTTGCAAAGTTGTACCAATAGGCCATTTCACGTGTTATTTCTGGTTAAACTTTGCTGATTTCATATTTCCATTATAATGTATAATGCAGTCTCTGTTAGATGTAAGATCACACTGTCATCTCTGTATACCGATTGTGGATCATGTTCATTTCACCACTTTCTGTTGGCCGTGATAAACAGATGAAATGCTTTTATTTTCTTGCTGCAAGGCAGAATTTCCAGGAGTTACATCATTTATTGAATTAGGTTTCTGGAGAGAGAACAGAAGAGTACCACCATTCTTTGTTCCCCTACTTGACTCCTACTTCACCCTCATGCTGTAGTAGCATGGTTCCCATAGCAATTGGCTCTGCTGTTCCTACTGATGTGCTGAGGTTCAAAGAACAAGCGGGATACATATCGGATATAGAAAAAGAGCCCTATTTATTTCTAAATTGTGTATTAAGGTAAAAGTGTCTGTAGAAACTTTGATGTGTCCTTGAGTTGTCAGCACATAGGGAGCAGTTACTCTTCCTCCTTGGAATAATGCTGAGGTACACACTGTCTTCATAAAGTATAAGGACTTTAAACTGTAATTGTTTCAGTCTGAATTTTCTTGATAGATAGAGACACAGTATGACCTTTTCTGCTTGAGAGAAATTTGAAACCCATCTCCCTGATGACAAAACCCCCACTCATTAGCATGAGAAACTGAGGATATTTCAAGTTTCTACAGCATTTCACATATCAGTGAGTGATAATCTTTATTTACAGAATATTGCATAAGTAAATATGCAGTTCTCTCCATAGAAATTACATGACAGGCATGTTGCTTACTTTGAGTTTAAGCTTACCTAAAAGTCATGTATGTGTAGATATGTCTACCTATGTAGTACTATAGGAAAAGGTGTGGGATTGTGGCTAGTTCTAAATACAGAATCCAAAAAAGCTCCCATTACTTTTTATTTAAACAGCTACTTCTAATATAGGTAACTTGTAGGTCTCTCTGCCTTGATTGTTATTGAGAATACTTTCATTCTTACTTTTATCTAAGTACTGCTAATTTAGCCTCATAAAGTTCCTAAACACTTCCTTCTTAAGACCCGATCCATAACCAGGATCCCTGTGTATGGATAGGAGTCATCAAAGCTGAACTGAACTGAGATGAGTGATGATGGATACAAAGATGATGTCTGATTCATCACACCTATTTTTAGATATGTGTGTCTGAACAGGTCAGCCTTTATAGTCAAGACATTTGTTTGTCTGCTTTAGGATGAGATGTATCCTGTCATAGAAGAGCCTGTTTCTTTCCACTGTCTATAAAACTAACCTAGAATATTTAGCATAACTGTCTAAGTTTGGTCAAATGAATCACACTATGCATCTGAGCATATAGATAGAATTATAGAATGTTTTAGGTTGGAAGGGACCTTTAAAGGTCACCCAGTCCAACCCCCCTGCAGTGAGCAGGGACATCTTCAACTAGATCGAGTTGCTCAGAGCCTGTCCAACCTGACCTTGTTATTTATACTGTTCAGATACATGAAGATCGTTAGGTTGTTGACCAGCTGCTTTGCAAAGTTGTGCCTTTACAGTTTTCCTACTCTTTCCTTTTTATGAGCTGATATTCTGTTAATCCTGGAAATACCTTCAACTCTGTGTGTGTGGTAATGGGAGTTTCTGGATACCACCTAGGTTTTCACATTAAGAGACCATCCATTTAGTGGCTGAGAATTAAACCTACTAAAGAAAATGCTTCTTTGAACCTGAGGGACTGCTACCTCCCAGCATCTGCCTGTATTACCTAATATATGTTCTCTTTACCTCCACTGTATATTTCATGTTTGTTTAATTTTCTGCTTCCAGTCCTTCTTCTAGCGCTGTGTTCAGTTTTGGTTTTGTTATTAAATATCTTCATTTTGATGGATGCTTTTGCTAATTAATGATTTTACAGCTTTGAATATTTAATCTCTTTTGTTAGTTTCTAAACATATTTCAAAACTAAGTTCCTTGCTTTTATTTCCTTATCTTCGTTACTATTCTCAGTAACACCCAGTTTAATAGCCTCAGCAAATTTCCAGCAAATTAACCAGTTGTTTATTCCTTCCGTATAAAAATTAAAATGTTAAACAGGACTGTTCTGACAGTTATCCTTTGACAGTCTAATGATAATCACCTTTCCCAAACTCAGCAATTTGTTGCTTATCATCACTGTGGTACTTCAGCCACGGTTCAGACTATCCTGTCACACATATATAATCTTGTATAATTAATTTGGTGAGATAATATAAGTGATATGCTAAATTTCAAATATTCTAAGTGAGTTCAAGTTTAGTTTTCAATTAAAATTCCCACTCAGTGGGCAGATGCATGAGGAAAGCAAATACATTAAAGTCAAAGTGCAATGCATAACAAATGACATGGAAAATAGTGGATACCATATTACAAACAGACATTAGATAAATCAGCAATACATCTATTTATGAGCTGTACTCTATTCCATCATAAATATGAACACAGGAGTAATAGAAGGGGTTCAGAGATGGGTGGTGAGGCTGGTCAGAGGCTTGCAAGTCAGAAAGACACTTGTACAGCTGGGATACAATTGAAACTCCGTGCTGCCTGATTTGAAAGAGGAGGTCAACCCCAGTTATCACATTGCAGGAGTCTTACTCAGCTGAGTTCCCTAAAAAAAAATCCCACCAAACATTTTCTTTTTTTCTCTTGGATTTTACTTGGGTCAGTTAAATATTCATTGTCCCAGACACCATAAGTAGAACCCTGTGATGGTGGTTTCTGGCTTTACTAGTGTATCCACATGAATTCTTTGTGGTGCTTGTCTTATTTCTGTGTTAGTCGGTCCACTTTTTATATTGCCCAATGCATAATGCACACATGAGTCACACCCAGAGAGTTCTGTCCTGTACCAGTTCCTCTAGTTTGTTTGAACTGATAGAGAAAATTGCTGCTTCCATTATTATTTAATGTAAAGGTTGCCCCAGATCATCCTTTTCTTCTTTTCACTCAGGAAAAAAGCATGAGGAAATGTGGGAAAACTCTGGGTCCCCAAAATGAAGTTGTTGTCTTGGAGACTTTCCATAGCATGCAAGAAAAAAACAAGTAGGAGAGAGCTCTGAAGTGAGTGCTGAAAGTGTTGAGGAAGGTGGTGTGATGAATGGTCAGGAAGCCACTCTAATGCTTTCATTTAAAAATAGGCTTGCAGTCTGTTGTGTGGTTGCAGAGTAAAATTTGAAAAGGTAATAGGAATGCATTCAGAAATCAAAAGGCAAATAAGCAATAAAATTTTATTATGATTGGGTTCAGTTTCATGATAGCTTGGAGCCTGACTCATGACTTTTGAATATCTGTAATAGATGATACTAGAAAAATATGAAAGAGATTCATAATGTGTAGCAGTCAAGTAAGGATCATAGTACCTCTCATCCCTTTTGCAGTGAAACTTAAATTCCCCTTTTTTCTTGTGCACAGTAGACATTTTCTTTATATTCTTCCATTTAACTTTGAAGAAATATACCTTGTTATCAGCTTCAGACTTATCTTAATGAATGTAGTTTATATCTCAAACTTTATTTTGGATTTCTTCTTTATAATAGTAGAAGATTGAGCATATATTTCTTTAAAAGAATTTAAATTTACCTTTGGTAACAGTGTGCAATTCTTTAGGTGTGATTGTGCTAAAGCAGAAATATGAGTTGAAATTGAGTTGAACAGAGCGAGTAATTCATAAACAAAGAGTGAAGTTGGTCAGATAAGTGTCCTCAAAATATCTGAAACCAAAAATACAGTGTAGTAATACTTCATACATGTGATATAGTGAATGGATTTTATGTAAAATAGAAAGACAGATCCTTAAATAGAAAAACAAGTTATAAATACTGTTTCTCAGTTCTAAAGCATGTCTCTTAGAACTTACCCCCTAACTGAATATTCCTCCTAAAGACTGGGAAGACTCTGAAGTTGGCAGAGGTGTCCTTCAGAGGTCAACCTACACTGGAGCTCGTTTTGTGTAATGCTTATATTATTGACCTGGAGGATGGGATGGAGTACTCTTAGCAAGTCTGTCAGTGACCCCAGATTGGAGGAGTTGTTGATGACTGGAGCTCTTGGGTATACGACACTGAGTCCAGCCAAGGGTTAAGATGATTTAAGTGGTTTGGAGCACGTGATGTGCAAAATTTAGTTTAAAATTTAGTTTTTAAATACTGTGTGCAAGGGAAAGCAAAACAGATGATATTTGTTGAATCACTAGTAGGAAGGTAAAGTGTAACTACCATATTGAGCTATCATCTGTTCATCTCATGGGTGACTTGTGCCACTCTCGTGTCTGCAGGACGGATGACACAGAAAGACACAAGCAGCTCAGGATGTTTCTGGAGGACACTGGTGATAACTTTGTAACAACACCAGTGATCGAATAGCTCACAAGGTGTAGTGGTATGGGCTACTGAGGTGGGTGGTGAGGCAAACTGAAAGCTGTGTGAACTGACAGGCTCAAAGTGTAGTGATCAGCAGCACAAAATCTAGTGGTGTATGTACACCAGGCATCAATACTGGAGCCAGTATTGCTTAACCTCTTAATTAATGATTAGGATGATGGGGCAGGCTGTATCTTCAGCAAGTCTGATGAGGATACAAAACTGGGAGAAATGGCTGACATACCAGATGGGTGTGGTAGAGGGAACTTGACAGGCTGGAGAAATGAGCAGACAGGAATTGTGTGAAGTTCAGCAAAGGGAAGTGCAAAGTCCTACCCCCATGGAGCAATAACGCCAGGCACCAGTATATAATGCGGATGACCATCGGGAAAGCAGCTTTCCAAAAAAAGGCCTTAGGGGTCCTGGTGGACAGCAAGCTGACCATGAACTAGCAATGTGCTCTTGCAGCAGTGAATACCAACAGCCTCCTCGGCTGGTTGCATTATGGAGAGTGTTGCCAGCAGGTTGAGGGAGGTGATCTTTCTCAGAGGCTCAGCACTGGTGAGGCTACATCTGGAGTGCCAGTTTTGAGCATCCTGGTACAAGATATATAGACCTACTGGAGCAAGTTCTGTCAAGTGCTACAAGGATGATGAGGATCTCCCATATGTGGAGAGGCTGAAGGAGCTGGGATTATTTAGCCTGGAGAAGAGAAGGGTCAAGGGAAAACCTATCATGTTTATATGTCTTATAGGAGGGTGTAAAGAAGAAACAGCTAGACTCTTCTCATTCATGCTCTTCGAGGAGACAAGAGGCAATGGGCATAAACCAAAACACAGAAAATTCTATATGAATATAAGAATTTTTATTTTTCATTTTTTTTGCTGTGTGATTGAGCACTGGAACAGGCTGCCCAGAGACATTGTATCATATCAGTTCTTGGAAATACTCAAAACACAACTGGACACAGTCCTGGACAACTTGCTTTTTCTGACCCTGCTTTGAACAGGGGAATTAGTTTAGATGATCCCCATAGGTCCTTTTCAACCTCATCCATTCTGTGGTTCTGTGACTGTCTATCAGGATGAGCTAAGTTGTGGAAAGCACTGAAGGAATTTCAGGAATATCTGGGTCTCTGATAATTTCCTGCTCTGTCCATAGTGAGAACCACTGTATAAAAACTAAGTGTGAAGTTACCAGCAGGGAGATCTTCCCAACAATGCAAACAACCCAAGAAGAGTTGTATGTTTCAGTATGCTATTAGTTCCTCAGCCTGCCAGAGAAGTATTTTTTTGCAACTTTTACAAGTCACTGTACATCTTAGCATAACTGGAACTAGCCAGGAGTTGGGTTCATCTGTTATATTAAACCCGACTCAAATGTCAATCTATATGTAATATTAACAGTGGTACAATCACAGTTACTCATCATGAGGCTCCACATGTTTTTAAGGTGGAATTTTTAAGATGCATCATGCAAAAAACCTGGAAGAATCTTTAGTATTTGAAAACAAGGTGGTTTATAGGACAAAAAAATAACTTTTCTGCTTATTATGCAGAGTCTTCAGTAAGAAAGTCAGGGTTCTTTTAAATGTGAAAGACTGTCATTTCAATATAAAGGGAGATTATTAATACATATTTGTTTCTGGAAGTAATAGCAGCAGCAGCAGTAGTAGTTATAGTAATAGTAACACTAGTATATTCTCACACAACACGTAGTCCTGGGGAGAAGCGTCTGTCAAAGTCCCCATCATCCTGAATCACCGGATGAGTACTGTTCAGTTCCTTTGTACTGGGGAGCCCCCAATACTGGCACACGTCAGTTTGCAAGCAGTGGCTTGTGTGAAAGCTCTCCTGGGTCCTCCCGTAGGCCACAGAAGTCTACACAGTTACATAGTGCTTCACGTATGGCACTAGTGGTGCCATCATCTGGTATAATCCGAGATGATAATGATACTTTTTTTATGTGGGGCACTGCAGGATGAGAACTCAATAATGGGTTTACACAAGTCTTGTAGAAGCCTGCATGGGCAGCATTTGGAGAGTGAAACAGGGCTGTATCAGTGGGACACAAAATAAACATAGAATGTGTGAAGGAAATTCTGCTGGTGTGACCAGAGCCTGAAAACCTATAGATGCATCCTGTCCAGTGAATGCTCTGTCCAAAACAAAAAAGAGTCTGTGGGAACAGTAATGGCTTCGTTTGTTCACTGAAGACTCAATGAATACTTGGTCTGGAACCTGGCT
This sequence comes from Ceryle rudis, assembly GCA_033439905.1. Taxonomy (NCBI): domain Eukaryota; kingdom Metazoa; phylum Chordata; class Aves; order Coraciiformes; family Cerylidae; genus Ceryle; species Ceryle rudis. The sequence continues at coordinate 34,533 of JAAGNO010018913.1, read as the reverse complement.
TTTGGTGCTATCCCGCAGCTTCAATTTGCTTTTGTGGTAAGACTTCCATAGCTATAGAAGTGAATTGAGTAGTTAAGAGTAACATATTTTAAATTCTTCTAAAAGTCAGAAGCTGGCAAACTTGAGGCCATAACCTGTGAACATTTCTGCTCAAATCTAAAAATAAAAATGCAACATGTTCTTCCTATCTGACATTTGCACAGAAGTTCAGGACATGGTCTGCAAATTTGTGTTGATGTTTTTTCCTAGTGTTAACTGGGGGATGGAAGTAAAATTTAATATGATCTTGATGAATTGGAGAAACAGTCTGGACAAAATAAGTGCAATTTGATACAGACAAGTGCAGAGTTTCAGTGTTAGCAATAGACAGTGTTAATAAATACTTAGAATCATAGAAATGTCTGGGTTGGAAGGGACCTCTTGAGGTCTAGTCCAACCCCCGTGCTGAGAGCAAGGCCATCTTCAGCTAGAGCAGGTTGCTCAGAGCCTTGTCAAGTCTCACCTTGAATGTCTCCAGGGATGGGGCCTCAACCACCTCCCTGGGCAACCTGTTCCAGTGCTCCACCACTCTCGTGGTAAAGAACTTCCTCCTTATTTCTATTCTAAATCCACTCCTTTCTAATTTAAAATCATTGTCCCTCGTCCTTTCACTACAGGTCTTTGTAAACAGGCCCTCTCCAGTCTTTTTATAAGCTCCCTGCAGGTACTGGAAGGTCACTGTTAGATCTCCCCTGAGCCTCCTCTTCTCAAGGCTGAACAATCCCAGCCCCCTCAGCCTGTCCTTGTAGGAGAGGTGCTCCAGCCCCCTGATCATCCTTGGGGCCCTCCTCTGGACCCACTCCATCAGGTCCATGTCCTTCCTGTGCTGAGGGCTCCAGGGTTGGACACAGTATTCCAGGTGAGGTCTGACCAGAGCAGAGTGGCAGAATCACCTCTCTTGATCTGCTGGCCACACTTCTTTTGATGCAGCCCACGATGCGATTGGCCTTCTGGGCTGCAAGCCCACACTTCCCTTACTTGTCTTTAGGTCTTTGATGTGTGTGACGTAATTTGGCAGTTTTCCTCAGTTTTAGATAAAGGGTTAAGGGTATCTTTGTTCATTACTGACAAGGGGACATATATTTTAACAAAAAGATGATTAGAGAAGATTTGAGACTAGCAGTTTTATCTACACCAATTACCACATCTTTACATTGGCTGTAACACATCAGCTACCCAGAGAATCCCTAAATTTTCATTATGCATTTTTATTTACATTATGTGTATAGTAAAAAATCTCTTACCTTAAATTCATGAAAATTTTATGAGAAGTTGTTATTTGATAAGAACAAAGACCAATAACATTCACTTATGTCGAAATTATGCTTGAGAAGTGGTCATATGAAGGACCTCCTGTTTTTTTCTTTGCTTTTCTCTTTTACAACTCATTTCTGCTGCTTTTTCTCAGTTCTTCAATGTTGTACAGCTCATTCACTGAAGATTTGCATTTCTTCCTGTCTTACCATGCATAAATTCACAAATTAACATCTGGTAAATTCTGCCAGATGTCACTGAAATTGTTTCTTAGCTTCAGTGCTGGAGATATTACCTCAGCGTCAGATACACAGGAGGTTTGTGATTGCTGTGATGTTCTGTCCTGCTGTTTCTATATTCTCTATGCACAGGGCGTTCTGTGGGGGAGCTGCCAAAAGAAGGGAAATGCCAGGGGTATAAATGTACTTGCTGCATCATACAGAACAAACAACCCCACGTTCCCTCTCCTTTTTCATTGTGAAACAGCTAGGAAGAAGATTAAAAACTATGGAACAGACCTCTCAACCTTTGGAACTTAAAGTATTAAATATAGTGGGCTTTTATTGTGCCAGGAGTAGTGAAACATGAAAACCTCTTGAATAAGTTCATTTCTAGATCATTAAAAAAAAAATCCACAGTAGGGGGCTATGCTTTTGCATCTTTAGAGGGTGATCATCTTTTCTGCACCTCCTCCTGTTCCTTTTGCCTCTGACAGCAACCCCCTGTGTTCCCACTCTACTTGTGACTTGACATACTTGCTTTGCACTGTATCTGATTAATTCTTCTGTCTAGTTCTTGTTTTCCTCTACACCTTTTCTTTCACACCCAGTGCCATTTCACCTTACCCTTGTAATTAGGTAGATGATTATCTATAGGGGTTTATATTCTGTTAAAAATAATATCAGGTAATTAGCTTGCTACTTAAACAGTCCTACTGCTCTGCAACAGCCTGCTGATTCAGGCCCTCAATATTACTGGAAATATTGATTGCTGCACTATTCCTAAATGAAATACAAATTTATGTACTTTATCGTCTCATGACAATGTTAGCTTTAAATTATACTTTTGAGCCTACTTTATTTTACTGTAGTTTATTTTGAGTAAATGGCTTTCACACATATATCACATCATAGTTCCTTCAGCCAGCCTCGCTGGGAGGCATAAGCTGGATATTGTAAGGTAAAGTTGTAAATATTAGAAGATGCAGCATCACTGAAATTAAAGGTGGAAAAAAACTGTTTTGCTGCAGTAGTGATCAGGTAGTGATCTCCTAGCTGATATTCTGACAATGCATTTTCACGCTTAGCATTCAGGAATATGGATTTCCAGATCCTTACACTTAATCATCTGATAGAAGTTACATGCAGAAGTAGCCTATTCCATGCGTAACAGACTGCAAAACTGTTATCTGTTTACTGCTCATAGAGGATCCAGAGTTAACATTTGGCTTAAAAATGCCAAAGGAAGTGGCTGATCTTTTAATCAAAGGATGCAGGTAATTTCTGGCAGCAAGTGGCTGATTCTGGGTGATCATATGTTATGAGTTATACCAGGGACTTAAAAATTATCAGTCAGCCAAACAAGCAAATAAACAAAACAGTTGTTATGAAATCATCTTGAGGCACTTGACTTAGATTTTGTAAAATGTGAGATGGAGAAAAAGAAGCAAAGTCATTGTGAAAGGCTTACATGTGCCTCGGTGAAGAGGGGAAAATTGAGAAGGCACATTTGTGTGTAGTAACAGCAGAAAGTAGAATTAACATAGAGTTAATCCTAGGAGTTACTGCGCACATTTTACACAGCAGCAGTTCTGCAGGGATTCAAGGAAACAAAAGTGGCAGCACTGCTTTTCTGTTATTTTTTCCCACGGACTTTTCTCAAGAAATTGAAGTAGCATCATTTTTGGTTAGAAAGCTCTGAGATCTTTGACTAGTATAATAATATGTAGTCTAGCCTCTTTACAGACCTGATAAGGAGAAGAAAGGAGTATGGATACTTTGATGTATGCAGCATCGTGTCAGAAAAGATGTAAAATATACAGAACCATAGACTTTGCAACCTCCATTTCAGTCTTCTGGGCCGATTTGGGAGGTAGACAGTATGTTCCTTGCTTGTATTTTTTTCAAACTCCCTGATTTGTGTATATGTAAAAGCGCACTACTGTCAGAAGCTTATCAAACCTAATGCTGTACTTACTTTTTTCTTGCCTTTGGAGTGATAAATTGGGGATGAAGGAATGGGAAAGCAAATGAACTGATCTTTCTGCAGTATGAAAGAATGTTACTTACAATCCATTTGTACCCTGGGAGGTGAAAATGTTCCTAGACCAGACAGAATCTGATCTCCATGGTCTATTGAGCAGATAGATCCATCAAGCAGTTTTTCTTGATTTATTGGGAAAGATGCTAAATATTTCTTATTTAAATCTGTATTCTAAATCTATATGCTGATTCTGATATGCCTAGAATAGGTTTGTCCATGCAGTACATTAGCACAAAGCAGACAACGTAGCTTGTCAATCACACTGATATGCATGTTAATCACTACTTTCCTAGATTCCTTGTCATCCACAAGAAATGCCTTGATGGCATTGGGACCAGCGGCATCAACACCAGTACAACATCCAACTCAACATGCTGTCAAAAACCCTTCTCATCTTCCTGCAGCTCTTGCTCCAAACACTCCTTCCCCTTCCCCCCACACAAGATCCTGATGTGAGATCACAGGACGAGACCAGACATCTGCGCATCAGGTCAAGAGGAGATGTAGGAGAGGCATCAGGTATGAACAACCCTCCTGCAATAAATCCCCCTTTCTATAAATGACATTTTTATGTGCCAGTTCATCATAGACGGATTAGCGCCATGACCGAACAGACTGAAAGTATATCTGAACTGTGCCGGAGAGCTGGTCAGCTCCACCAGGAAAGCGACTCCAGGCTACAGATCTTGCACTTCATTACTCTGAGCGAAGGCCAAATGCAGCAGTTAATGTGATGGTACAGAGGGGTTGCTCCTGTCCCACTGGCATGGAGGTGAATGGAGACCGTATTGCTACCAGAGACTGATGTGTCACAGTGGGGCACAAGGCACAGTAGCCTTCTGCTCTACCTTGCAATTGCTTTAAATGCCCTCGCAATCATCCACTCTGCAGGACTCTTTCACTTCTGTTTACTACATTTCCTCGCCTTCTCTCTTTCTCCAAAATAAGACTTCAAGTCCATCTGTAGGCTTGTGAAAGAACATCAGTTTCATACTCTGGAAAAAAAAAATAATCCAGGACTTGTCACTTGAATATTTTCCTTTATTTAATCAGATACAGTAATGAAACAGCATTAACTCAGTGAAGCGTAATTTAATAATAACTTCAATTCTATAATGTTTTTGATCCAGCTGTCTGAAAACTCTCTAAAACATTAATACATTAAATTTAACACTGTCCATCTTGTGAAGTAGGTAGGCATTATAGCCTTAATTTTACAGATGAGAAAACACAGGTGCAGAGAATATAAATGCCTTGCCCAAGGTCAAATGAGAGATTACTGCTAGAAAGAGCAAGGAACAGTGTGCTTCCATTAACTCTACAGCAACCTATCCAGCTGCTAACTTTTTATGGAACAAAATGTGTGCGTCAGTGAAATGTACATACATTAACAAATACATTTGTTTATCTTCATAGGTATAACAGGACACTAGTATATTTGACTTCATAATCAACAATATACTTTTAAATTGAAGGAGTGCATCAGTGAGTAGTAGACCAAAGATGACTTTTTGACCAGCAAGTTTGTTCTTTTTTATTTAGTGTTACACCCTAATAATCTGTAGCATTATTTTTTTCTTCTTTCTTTCATAAAATCATTGTTTTTGAGAAATAAGTGCATTAAAAAAATACAAAGTCCATGCAGTGGGTGACACAGGTTAATATGAGTCTGGTTTGAGGCCTCTGGAGATGAACACAAAACCAGTTCTTGAGCACTTTCACAGAGCTGTTAAAAGAAAAACAAACCACAGGGAGTAACAAAGTTGAGACAAAAGCTCGGTTACTGAAGGCTGTCCTGCCTTTAGGGGCTTGCCCTAAGAAAGAAGAAGGTCTGGAGTGCTGTTAGGGTCTGCTTGGCAAGAACAGGGACTGCTGAGATGTGCCTGGCTAGGCATGGAAATGTTAGCCAGAATAGAGAATGTGTGAAAAAACCTCAGTGCTTTTCTTCAGAAGAGTAGGTCAAGTCTTCATGCAAATGAAGTCTTTAAAATAAAGTTTGTTTAACAGTAATGAGGGATAGAAACAAACAAACAAAAAATTAGTGGTTTTTAGGTTTTTAGATTTTATTGTATTTTAAGTTTATGTGTGAGAATGTTGCGGTAAAAAAATGGCTTCTATGATCCACAGAGCTGACGTCAGTTTTCCATTCCTTCAGTGCTGTATTCTCCACATTGCATAGGATAGAGCGTGTATGTCTAATCTAACTTCTGTTCTCCCTGGGGCCAAAGAAGTGATGTTCTCCTAAAGAGATTTTCTTTGTGGCTCTGGAAAATCACTTTCTTCTCTTCAGCTGTTCCATCTTGTTACATGGAGGCAAATATCCTAGAAGCACTTGCAAATTTCTGATTTTCCTCCCCTCCTTTTCCTGTAATCAGTTGCTGCCAGCCGCTTCCATAGGCATATATTGACTTCTTGTCAATCTGCCCAGCTATTAATCTATGTAAATACATATAAATGCTTTTATCTCCACTCTCTCTTTCCACTTAATTTCTTCAGAAATTCTTTGCATTTACTCTGATTCGTGTTGCACGCAGCTCTGTTCCCAAGTTTTGAATAGATACATGCACTTGTCCTGTATATCTTTGCTACAAGCTGATACCTGCAAATTCCGTATGTCTTTCAAACAGTGTCTGTTGCAGTCATTTACCCCTCTAGAGAAGTTTTAGCTCTTTTTTAGCAATCATGAGCAAAACACCTTTTTCAAGCAAAAAAAGTCCTGCTAGATTGATTTTACATTGTTCTCTGTGGAGGAGAGGACCAGAACAATGTAATACTCCAATAGAAAATATGACCTGGTTGCATATGCAGCTATCACAGTTCTTGCTTCCCAGCTCGAGTAGTGAACTCCCAGCTCCTCAAGCCAAAAGACAAAGGCTCTGCTTCTATCCAGAAAAGTCCAAGCTGTGGGCTACCAGAGGTCTGGGAGCTGGGGAGGAGTGGTGATCCCAAGTTAGGACCTAGGGTAAGTTTCTAGTTACCATTTACTCTTCTTTTGCATTACTTTTTCATACCCGTTCCCTTTTATTAGTCTACCATATGATGCTTGATAAATGCCATTTGTCCACAGTCCAACTTACTGTTCTCTGTCATTTCAAAACATCTCAGCCCAGGGCCTTCTTCCCTGAACCTTTCTTCTCAGCCCAAGATAGCTGTCAGAACAGCAGAAATGGGAGATCTTCCTTCTCTATCCACGTAGCTAATGAATACATTGTCCCAGACAAACCTTATTCAAGGGGTTGCTTTGTGGTGCTGCTCCTGAACAGTACTTCATAGTGTCTTAGTCTTAGGGGAGAGAATGTGTCCTCCTGGTGTCATTTAGGACAGTGAGAAACTGGTTTAAAAAAAAGGCAAAACAAAAACCTCCTGACACCAGCAGGAAAAAAAACAGAAGTCACCTGTACCTTGCCTCTTGCCTCCTTGAGAGAGGCAACTGTTTCCTTCTTGCTCAAGGCTTATGTTTTACGTAGACTGATGCATGGCATGGGTGTGCTTTGTATGATGTGCTAGATGATGGTGGAGGAACTGAAGCCCCAAGCCCAAGGTGTTTTGCCTTTTTTTTTTTTCTTTTTCTTTTTGTGAAACAGCAAATTTTTTTTTTTATAATCTGATCTCCATAGATTGGCTTAATTTGCATAGATTTTTATATAAAGATCTATACAACAAAGGACACTACTCTTCCTCAGGGACTATACTTTTTTTTAGAGTTCTACACTTGTTTCTAGAGTCCTACATCTCTGTAGAAGTGGCTTTTTGTCATGGGAAGTGTATTCTAAATGAAAAATACAGAGGTTTGCTAGACAGCTGCTTAGAAGGTCCAGGTGTTTCTTTACCCATAAGACTGAAGTAATGGGCAGAGAGTAGATCTGTCAGCCAGAGGTTCACCCAGAGGCATTCGCTACATTGCTCTCATGAATTTTTTGGTCATCTATAATGCACTTAATGGTGTATTGTCTTCTCACTAATATATTGATAGATCAGAAGATATAATAGTATGGTATATACGCTGTATATAGTATACTATATTGTAGCATTTATTATTAAATAAAAGAATGGTAATATAAAATAATAGTGTCAGAGATGGCTTCAGACCTTCAAGCACCTTTATGGAACTCATAACAATACTCATTTAGAGTATTTTTTTCTTTCTGGATGTATATGTGAGCTAATATAGAAAGATGGCTCCAGGGTAGTTACGACTCTGTTTTTGACCAGAACTCTGTTTCCTTTTGTATGCAGTTAGAGATGTATTGTGAACCAGATACGGTCTCCAAAATGTTGTAATTTTAAAGAGAGATATTGGAGAGCTAAATAGGAGTTTATTTACCCCTAAGGGGAAACTCCTGATTTCTCAGTGACTCAGGGATGAGCTGATGATAGGAGAATGGGAAGGACATGGAGGAATCAGTTGGTTTTCAGAAAGGATGTATTGTCTGGACCAAAAATTTGGGAGAACAGTGGGAGAACAGAAGGCACAACTGACGGTACCAGCAGCATCCAAAAGTGTCTGCATAATGGTGCTTTCTTACAAGTTAAAATCCTTCCAGGAACACTTTATGTTTCCTCCTGTCCTTAATGGCAGTAGGGTTCTCATTTAAAGTTTCCTTGCACAGCTTCCTTCAGGTCTGTTTTGGAGGCTGAACCTGCATCTTTTTGCATCAAGTATAAGCTCTCTGAATTGCTAGAAGAACAATTACATCAGCGTTGCAGTGCTAGGCTCTTGTACCAATTTGTCTGCTAGCAGTAGAAAACTTGTCCATTGTCTTTCTATTTTAGGAATGACCAGGATATCTTTTTTGAGAATGTAGGTTTTGATTTTGATCTGAGAACATTTTCTGAGAGGGTCAGTGTGATTTTAAAATTGAAGTGTTTTCAAACACACTTCAGAAGCTCTTTGCCAAAGGGAAATCTTTTCCCCAGTTGCTCTCTGCTGTTTTGGGAGCAATTTCAGTGCAAGCGAGGTGTGCTGTGGGCAGAAGTTGTCCTTTCCACAGGCTGATATTCAGTAGTTGTTTGCTGGCTGTTGGCTGGATTGCAGAGATCTAAGTTCAGACACACAGATGATGGGGAACTAGAGCTGATTTTCAATGTTTTTCTCATCCTGCTATTTTGGTTCAATGCAACGTTAATTTTCATAAATGTATTTGAAAGACAAATTCTTGTATATAGTGGAAATTATAGTAAAACTTAGATCAAAGGTTTTGGTAGAGACATAAGAGTGGTTTAGGCAGACATTGTAGTACAATAAGGCCTCACAGGCCCTGTTCTCAAGGCATGGTATTTAACAATAACTATCTTTGTGATGAGGGTTTTTTAAAAAATATTAATTAATAATTAATAATAATTTCATTACTATTAATATTAACCAGATTCTGGCATAATTTTGTATTTGTACATTCTGTTAAAAACTCCATGTACACTTCTGCTTTCAAGATGGATGATTTAAAATACAAAGTTCAGTGTATTTGCTCAGACAATAAGAAATGCAAAACGACATGTAACAGTGTTTCACAATTAAGAGAAGACTGTCACAAAATTAAACAATATACTTTCAGATGCAGTAGGAAATGTGATCCAAAACATTCTCTTCTTCTTGGAGAAAGACTGGTGATCCTGGGTAGAAATCATGTAAAAATAATCTTCGTATGAAGGAATTTGTTCCACATAATGATATTTTACTTTTCCGCTGTCAAGTTCTTTGAAGATGCCTATTTTAATGGCTGTTGAAAATCTATTGAAGATCTAGAAGATAATGAGCATTAACAAACTTGCCTCCTCTGTACTTTTTCAGGATTGTCAAATACAATCTTATTTTGCCACAGGCATTGTATATTTATTGAAAGTGACATTTTCCCATTTTCCTCCAAGTGGATGGCTCTTATGTGCAAAGAAAACTAAGTTAGAGAACAAAGGCTGTGTGTAAAGCCTTAGTGCTCCAAAACTGCAACATTTCTGAATTTTCTTAAAGTGAAGATCTGAAACAGACTCTTCCAATTTCTACCTGTGTGGCAAAAGTTTTTAATTAAAGCAACGTGAACTGCCTGTGTAATTGTTGTGTAACTGATGTTTAGACCAAGCACTTCATCTGTGCTCCTATATATAGGCACATACATATACATATATGTACTCGTATACAAAATTCCCACATGATCAAGAGTATTTTTTCTCCCCAAAGCCACATTTGCTAACGATAGAACTGGTTACGTTTATGTTATATCCTATTTCTGTCTTTTATTATTAAGACCAGATGTAATGTATATTAAGCTTGATCATTTTATCCTGGACATTTGCTTTACAAGTGTAATTTAATACAGATAGGTTTTTTTGAGCTACACTACGTAAAGTCTTACGCTGCACAAGAGGAATTAGTGAGATTAGCGTCTGTGAGCGCTCTGCAGGGGATTCAACACACAGCAATAATTTGGGTCACAATGCCTTATAAAGTTAGTGCTAGTAATAATTTTTAGCATAAATTTAAGCTGATGCATCATTCCAACATGCAAAACTTTTTTGGACTTTTGACCCAGTATGTATTGCTGGCAGATCATAAATGTTTGGTTAACGCCTTCTGCTGGGAAATCCGTTCATCTGTCTGGGAAGAGTTTGCCAAAAGTGCATATAGCCAGATTAGCCTCTTACATGGATGGCTAAGTGTAAACAAGGGACTTAATGCTAACCAGGCATCTGAGCTAAGAGCTTCAAATATAACACCGTAATTTCTTTGCCTCTTTCCTGACTAATCTCATGTTGTATGCACATCAGGTACATGTGTCTAAGGGATATTAGGAGTATTGATAATTAGTTTTTTTCTTTGGATATCTTCAAGTCAGTAATAGCAATATTGATCAGAAACTTTAATTTCTTGGTAAAAGTGTGAGTAGTGCATAAGTGCTTTGCAGAATCAAGAACTTGCTCTTTTGGTTTTCATACATTCATTTGAAATGCTTTATTTGCTTCAAAAGGATTAATCTTAATAGCTTTAAAAATGAAAGCCTAAAACTAGCCAGAATTGTTGGCTTAGTACCTACAACAGGGAATTAGTGGCTTCCCACTCACCACTAATGAGTGGATTTTTTTTTTAAGCGCTGTTTATTTATGAGCACTGTTGAATACAAATTCTTTTTAAACAAATTGTTTTAGGGAACTTGCTCTGCTTGACTTCAAAAAATATTCAAAAACCACATTAACAAAAGGCCATTTGCCCAAATGGCAGCATAACATCATCTGACATTAAAAAAAAAAAAAAAAAAGCAGCTAACTTAAAGAAGAAAATATCTAGGTTATTAGTAACTACTGGCTTCTGAACAGTTATCTCCAAAAATGACTCTTTTCTTAGCATCAGGTACTTTTCAGGCAACCTAAGATACAAGTACATACTAATATGCATTGTCATTCTGTATTCAATATACTGCATAAACATTCCAGAAAATTCATATTTAAGGTGTTCAGTAAAGTGATGTGCTGATACTGAAGACTTAAGATGCCTTAAGAAATTAGAGGAAAAGAAAGATTCAGTTATTTGGGGTAGCCTAAGTATTCCTCTGTAAAAGCTTCCTCTAACGTACCTGCGTTACACTTTTTTCATGCTGGCAAAAAGAAAAGAAATTTGAATGGAATAAAATCAAACTAATAGTGGGGTGAATCAGATCCTGTATTTTAATACATGAGGACAGGCTTTTGGGAATTTACCAGTACACAATACTCTTACTGTAGGGTTTTCTTCCAGATTTCCTACTTTGAATCCACAATGTGTAGGGGAAAACTATTTAACCAAGTTTAAGAGATTATTTTCATTTTTCCATAATCTCAGGTTTTGTTTTAAAATTTTATTTTTCATCACCGTTATGAAATCAAAAGTTTTCATCTTATAGACTTCATGCTGTTTCCTTCTTCATGTTTTTCTGCTTTGTATATTCAATCATGATGTTCTTTTCCATTGTTTTTGTTCTTGTGCTGTAACACTGGCACTGCTTTTTCTGGCGTGCAGGGTAAGATGATGAGCGTTTCTGGGTAGCTCTCCTCAATGAGGACACTCCAGGATAACGCAGGAATCTGAGCAGCCACAGGACTTGCAGGTGAACTTGGTTAAGCCAAACTCCAAGTAGCCATCCACTTCACTTGTCCCTTTTGTGGACATGCTTTGGTGTTAGGCTGGGATTCTTAAATAAGGGCTTGCCTGCATCTTACTTTTTAAAATGCCTAACAATCCCTAAAAACAAATTGCTTTTTACCGGGTAGCAAAACTGCACATCCCTGGCCATCTGCTGCTCCTTAGCAGGGGAGCGATTCTGATCCTGGAACAGTGTACCAGAAAGGTCAACTGGTTTTAGTTGCTGAAATTACTCCATTGATGAATTGACCTGTAATTGTGTTCTTCCGCTGTAACAAATTAGAACTCAAGTCACATGAGGAATGATTTGCTCCATCATCTGTGAGATGGAGGTGGGATAGTTTACCGGCTTCCCATTCTAGAATGGAATTTCACATCAGATTAATCTGGGGAAAAAAAATAATCTGTGATAAAATGTATCATTAAGTGGATTGTACTCTAGCTCCTACATCATCCATGTGGTTGTCTCATGTTGCATTTCTGAAGTGATACATACAATAAAAAAGTGTTCTCATTGGTGTTTTTGCTAAAATATGTGAATACCTGCACACATAGTAGAGCTGATAATTGTTGGCACTGGCAAATGTGTATCTTGGGGAGATAAGGCTCCAGTTCATTACAGAGGATATAGAGAATAAGTGTGTATATATATTTAACATATTATTTATGTGTTGTGTATTTACTATATAAATATTTTAAAAGTTTTAGTTAGTGCATGATACCAGGAAGTATTGAAAAGTGTTGCTGCCTGACAGGAAAGAGAATGACAAGATTATCGCAGAAATAATTTCGGTTAAAACTGCAATACTTGAAAAATAAATATATAGAAATGTACAGAAAAGGAACCATTTACAAACAGCATGCAATTCTTAGTATCTTCAAATGTAGCACTGATTTTTTTCCTTGTTTGTCCCTTGGCAGTTTCCAGCTAAACTGCTATGCATCAGACTCCATCATTATGTCTGGCAGCTGCAGCGCGACATGATTTTAGAACTTTCTGTGATTTCAGCACTGAAGCACAGCAAGCACTTTACTGGCCAAATAATAATAATAAAAAAAAGCCAAAAAGCTTGAATTGAGTTATTTTCCGTATCCATGGTAATGATGCTCAGTAAGGCAGGAAGCCTCCATTAAATTGTCATTACTGACAGCTTGCGACAACTTACCCAGTTCTGAGTTGCCTGATATACACAGGATCAGCTCCCTCTGCTAGCATCACCTTTTGCTCAGTTTTACCTGTGCTTCTCATACAACAGCTCCCTCGAGATTTGTTTTCTGAATCTCAAATGCTGAGGTGCTAGAAATAAAAAAAAAAAGAAGAGTACAGAAGTTACACAAAAGTGTCTATCAAGTGTGGATATAGTTTCTTTCAGATCCTTTGAAATGGTGATCTTGCTGGATGTCCCAAGATGAGCAGATACTTTCCTTTTCCCCCTCAAAAGAGTATTTTCATGTGTATTGTCAACATTCCTTTAGATGTGCTATGACATGAAAACCCCTGGGTAGCCTGGACCCTCAAGTAATTCAGAGAGGCAAAATGATCTGGAAAAGAAGCAGTAAGTTCAGGAGTAGTGGAGATGACAGATATTATCCAGAGAGGGTTGTGAAAGATATTTTCTTCATCCTTTAGTACTACTGGCATGAAAGTTTTTGTTGTGTATTTACACTTTTTTTTTTGTTTGTTTCAGGGAGTAGCACATGGGTTATATGAAAAAGATGGACTTTTTCCTTGCTCCTCCAGGGACTGTGCACATGCTTTGTATTTTTTTTCTAGTCTTTTTCATCAGTAGAGAATGTATACTGTTTGGATTTATGCTAGTGGCTTGTTCTGTTATTCTGTTTTATCTTAAAATCTGAAATAGCATATAGATGGCAAAGCCATGATATGACTGGAATGAAATATTATTCATGTCTTCCCCCCCCCATTAAAAAGAAGAATGAAAATTAAAGCTGTTGAGAGTAAAAAACACACATGAGAACTGGCTTTAAGTGTGTGAGTAGACCTGCTTATGTAAATCTCTGAATCAGTCTTCAGAGAAAAGTACTACCCTTGAACGATATAAATACGTTTTAATTCTTCCTGAATGGAGATCAATGTGAGGAGGTGTGTAACTCCAGTTTCAGTTCAGAACAATTTTATTCTCTTTTAATTTTAAGCAGTTATTAAAGTTAGATAGTGCTCACGTTTCAAAGTACACCTTTAGGGCTGGTCAAAGGCAATGTACATTTATATTTCAGATGTAACTACCTGTCAAGCTATACAGCAACTTTTATGGATTTAAATTTTCTCTTGGGTCCTTCCTACCTTGTGCCATTAGATGAAAAATTCAAACAAAAACTGAGCTGACAACAGCAAAATGGTTAAATGGGCAGATACATACAGAAAATACTAAAAAAATCTTTAAAGTAAAATTACTTCAGGAGACATTTTCCACAGCTTTCTTAACATATTTGCAAATAGGTATTTGTAGTATGCTTAACTTTTAGGGAGGAGTCTGCTTTAAAATCTGATAGTACAGAGTCTGTCCAGTTAGGCAACTAGTCCATTAGAATTGTAGATGTGCTGTTTTGAAGGCACCTCTAGGCGCCATCTAGTCTAACTGCGAGCTCCAAGCAGCACCCTTGCCCACAGTACAGCGGGTCAGTCACAGCTCCATTAGCCAAACTTCAAAAGTCTCCAGGGTGGAGGCTCTACAGCTTTGTTGGGCCACTCACCCCAGTGCTGCTCTAATGAAAACGTTATTCCTGATGTCCAGCTGAACCTTACAGGCTGCAGTCTATATCTACTGCCCACTGCTGTATCACCTGCCAGTACTGGCATCTTTGTAGCTCCATTTCATGTACTGTTATGTTTCCACTCAGCCTGCTCTCTTGCAAACTAAACAAGCCCAGCTACCCTCAACACCTCTGTCCTGGGCTGTGTGCCTCAGGCTGCTGACCAGCCTCGTAGCTGGACTTTTGCTGTAGACCCAAAGATAGAAAGAGTATTCCAGATAGAGTGCCAAATAGAAGAGAATAATGTCTTCCCTCTTACAGTCTAATTACATCTAATTGCATCATGTCATAGTGTTTGAGAAATGTTTGAGAAATATGTTAAGATATTTTCTAAAATAATTATGTTCTTACAAGTTCCAGAAAAAAATGGGGTATGCTTTCAAGAAGTCTTGCCAGCATAAACAGTACTATGTAGAACTGAGAAATCCATGCAGGAGTCTTCTTCATAGTGATTGTAAAAAATGACTTTAATACGCAAGGCCTATTTTCCTCAAACTTAAGCTGAAGTTCACACTTGATTAAGCTGCAGAAGGAAGGCAACATGGAAGGTGATTGCAGGCTAATTTCATCTTTGCTTTCTGTCTGTGGACTCTGGGGTACTGGAATACGCACATCTCTTCCACTGCTGTTTGCAGGGGGGACAGCACGGGGGCAATCTGTGACACCTCTGTGAGTGCAGAATGCTTTCTGTCTCTTCTGAAAGAGATGTTGCTAGTCTCCATGAAGGTACTGAAGATTGTATGAGAGATTTGCTTCATTACTACTTTTGACATCCATTTTTTCTTGTCTTAATTCAATGGTAATATAACTAAAAATTGTATTTTTAAAGCAGAGATGATTAATTACTCAAATAATAGTAATTGCGGAACCCATCTTAATTCCATATTGTACAAATTATAATGTTAAGGATATTGAGTAGATGCATCCCATCACAAACTTTGTCTGTAAGTCGTGTGTAAGCTTCTATGTATAAATTGTGTTTGACCAGATTCTCTTCTATAACTGCTTCTTTTGACTTTCTTTGTAATCTTTTTTCTATTTTGACATTTACAGCAGCTCCCATTTTAATAAAAAAGTGGAAATGTATTTCCTGTTTTGCTTGCTTTTTCTTTCAATTCATCAACCAGATTGGAACTGGGGTATAAATGAAATATGACTTAGCTTAAAGAGGAAGGGTCAAATCTGCTTGTAATTACAAAACAGTTTAGGACTTGCTGTCCAACATGCTTAATTTTTTATGTTATGAAAACAAGAAGTCCTGAAAAGAGGTCTTTTTCATATGATGTATCTTTAGTAACCAAGATGCTCCTATCCCAGAAATCTTCTTCTCTTGGTACAAGATGTATGATAACAGTGGCATGCAGCCAGTGTGATAGAAAAGCACAAGCAATTAGTGTAAGAAAAGATGATAAACAGATTGACAGGTGCATAAGGATTTGCAAGTGTCCTGTTGGAACAGATTTAAAGGAAGTATTTGAATGGGTGTGGTTCTGTGCATAGAGGTTTTTCTCTTATGTAATACATGTATATGAAGAATTTTGTAAAGAAGGTGACAATTTGTCAGAAAAAGCTGCTGTTGTTGACAGGGGGGAGACAAAACTTGATGCATTAACTGTTTACTGAATTATTTGGGGAGTTTTAAACTGTAATAGGACTAAAGGGGAAACCTCCCAGCCCCATGCTTTATACAGTGAATAAGAGAACAAGAGTAGCAGTAAGAACAAGAGCTAACCATGATAATAAAAAAATAACTAAACAAAAACATTCTTGATGAGAGGAGGGTGGAAAGAGAAACTGTACTTTAGACATCCACCCCCCCCACCCCCCTCCCCCCGGATTCAGAGCAAAAATTAAAAATATCAATTTTTATAGGGAAAAATCTGCCCTCTATACACATAGAAAACATAATTTTCTGGAAGACAATAAATTGATTTCCTTACATTATTAAATTTTATTTATCCAGCTCAGTGACAGAATACTCCAGTCAACCTCACATCCTGCAAAATTCAATGTGACATAAAATCTTACATAGAGAAATAAGTAGCTGAATGGCCAAGCAGAATGAAGTTTGTTTAAGAAGAAGACTGAGTTTAGAATCATGTTGTAGGGTAAGGAAAGACTACTAGAAAGATGAGCTGGTAAGAGTTGGCAAAGGAGAGAGGAAGGGATAAGGTGAGGTTGAATTCCTGGATCGGGTGGATGAGGTGGAGGCGTTGATAAAACCAACTAACTCAGTTGCACTGACAGACTGAAAAGTAGTAGGTGAGAAGAGGACAGAATAAACCTGAACTGGGAAGCATGACTGATGGCCTGTTTTGCTTAGTGTTGGGTTGGGTTTTTGATTGTTTTGTTTAACTTTTTATCTCCTTCCCTTAATTGGAAGGATTTGTCTGGGGAGGACCTCAGTAGAGATGGGAAGCTGCTCCTGTTGGGTAGGTGAACAGAGGTCTTCCCGGAGTGACAGTGGCAGCAAGAGGCAGGGAGACTGCAGAGCAGCAAGAGCATCCAGGAGGCTGTGAAGAGGAGCAGGGATCAGAGTACCAGTGACAAATGACAGAAATAATTTCCTAGAATCAGAGGAGGCTGGACAGAGCTTGCTGCAACTCAGAAGTCGCTGAGCTGATCATGACCGGGCTGTGAAGGAAGGACCTGCCTATCTTTGCTGTTGTGAGAACAATAAATTGAGGCAGACCCAGAAGTTGTCCATTTCAACTATCTTAATGCTCTTCAATCGTTGAGACCATCTGTGTCAGGCTATTATTTTTTTCCAGAGCATAACTCTGCAATCAATATGTTGTATTATCATTTCTAGTGCTATTTATGAAGATGAAATAATTTAAATATGTAGTCAGAAAGATGTTTTTATTACCTCTTTCTCTACTGTACAAAATAACCCAAGTTTTATTGCTTGATATAGATTCTGCCTGGGATGTAGCAGTCTCTGTAGCTTTCAGGATAATATTCCCCTTTCCCTGCTCCAAAAGACAGACAATGCAGCCCAGTTAGATGAATTTGAATAAACCAGCCAAACAATTAATACATAAATGATATCTTCAAAGTACTGATGCTTCCAATGCAAAAGCAACTACTGATATTTTAAAATGTTTTCTTTTATTGTTTTGTTGTGTTTTTTTGGTGGGTTTGTTTGGTGTTTTTTTTTTATTATTGCTTTCTCAATATATTCCTTGAAAACACCATTTGACAAAAAACCTTCTGGTTTTTTATTGACTATTTTCAGTGGCCACTAGAAGTGCTGATTTCTAACTCTAGCTGCTGGTGAAACCAAGTAACTGAAAAAAGGATAACTGAAAACAGTCTTCAGATAATTTTCCCAGATGATTTTTTTTTTTTAAAGAAACAGAATCTTCTTAGGAAGCCTGAGATGGGAAGCTGTTTTTAAGTAATGGTAACAGTTTCATGGCTTTTCTGAGGTAGGGCACAATACCAACACTTTCTGCACCTCCTCAAACATCCCAGTAGAGTTTGTAATGCTGTAAGTGAGGGTAACACAGCTTTTTGATTTAAGAAGCCACTCACATCTTTTAGCAAAGACTTGTTGCAGTAACACACTCACAGGTTGCCTGTTAGATAAGTGTGTTTGCTTCATGCTCTGAAGCACTGGCACTGCAGTTGCAGATGGAGTAGCCTGGTAAAGTACATGGAGCCCTTTGCTCAGCTCTCCTTCCACTAGAAATGGGAGCACAAGAGGAGTGAGAAGATAGTGTGCCCTGGGACCCCTCTCACCCCAAAAGGACATGAGTTGGACAGCAATGGATGCATCTCACAAAATAACTTACTTCTCTTTCAGTGCTTCATCATAGAAGAATGTTTTAATATGCATATTCAATCAACCTAACTTTGGCCAATGACATTTCTTTTGTTAAAAAGATTAAAAGTGGAAAGGAGGAAAGATTATGCCTAAAAGGTTTTAATTGCATCCAATGATATTTACTGTTTTTTGGAACTCTTAGCATATAGTTGCCTTCCAGCTGGAAGTTTACCAAAGCCAATCTCAAGCTACAGTTGCCTTCCAAAGTATCCTGGCTGCTGCCTAATGAAGGTTATTGGCCTGAGTAGGTCTTTGGGCTGACCCTGTGGCTCAGTTCTTATTGAACTGCTGGTGTGAGGGACAGGTGAACCTAGTTTATAAAGGCAGATGTGGCTTTTTTTTTGTTTTGTTGTCTTGTTGTTGTTTTGGTTTTGGGTGTTGTTTTCATACTTTTTTTTCCTAAGTCAAAGGAAGCATTTATTTTTAAATGTTTATCTTCTAGGATAATGCGATGTTTATCTTCTCAGAGTGCAAAAAACTACTATGCTGCCTGTTGTTTTCCTCCTTATCATTTCAGCATCTTTTAGAAAGTATTTGAATATACATGTCATGCAAATTAGGGTTTATAAATCCGTAAATAATAGGACTTGAATTTCTGCAGATTTTGAGGTCAAGTTATAACCATTTACAATAGTTTTGTAAGCATCTCTCTTAACAAAAATAACTAATTTCTGGAAGCAATGGCTGTCATGCAAGCCACTAAGATATTTTAGATAACTTGTTTGTACTTTGTGATGCTATTTACTGTATCAAATGTGGATGATCTGGGAAAATGCAATGGGAAAACAATTTGCTTGCTGGTAATCCTGTTGTTTGGAAGGCCAGCCCTTGTGTGACATCTTTGTAACTTTACTTGCACAGTGCCTGGATTAAACAGTGATTCCCTGACTAGCAGAAGCAAACATGAAGTGTATGTTGCATGAGAAATTAATTCAACTCACATGAGCTTCTTACTCCTTGGGGTGGAACTGTGAAACAAAGAAGAAAAAGTAATTTCAGACATAAAGATCTGGACATCAGTTTCTGAGTTAAGAAATTAAAATCTTCCAGAAGATATAGAGGGAGAAGAATGAGCAGAGTAATAGTCTGATACCAGTACTAGAGGCATATGCAGGCCTGTGACTTTAATAATGATGAGTGTTTGATGTATATCGAAACATTTATAACCTCATGCTGTAATGTAGGTTGTCCATTGTAAAAAACCTGGATACATTAGGCAAAGGCTTGAAGTGATTTGCTTGAAAATATAATTTGGAGATTACCCCTGCAGAAATACTACAACAGCAGAGTTGTTGAAAGAAGACATCAAACCAAATTAGTAGCCTGGGGGAAGCAGAAGCTTTAAAATAAGATCACATGATCTTCAGGTGGCATCAACAGTGTAATAACTTTTGCAGAAACACAGGTAAATTCATAGCTACTGACTCACTGATTTTTCACTTCATATGAAATTATTCCCAACTGAAAATTGTAAAAAGCAGTCACACAGGCAAGAGACTCGGTACTGGATATGTTAGAATGCTTTCAACCTACAGAGAAAACAATTATTTTTTGCCTTCTGGATGCCTTTTGGCTGATACACCTCACATTGAAGGACATTTTGGGGTTTTTTTTCCCTGCTGCTGTAGTGGTGCCAATGACATTAGTTTAGTTGTATGAGGCCTTAAGGGAGTCAGATACAAATGCAGATGACACTATATAACGTTTGACTGAGGAGGTTCTTGGTTGCAATGTGATAGCATAATGAACAACAGAAGGTGTCAAGTGTTGCTACAGTTAATGGGCCTCAGTTTTCTTGTCACGAGTTTCAACATAGCTAATTCTCTTTGCAGCACAGCTTCCACCATGACAAGGCAGAAAAAAAATCTCAGCACTGCCAAAAACCTGAGCTTTGGGTTTTTTTTGGTTTTCTTGTGTGTTGTTTTTTTTTGTTGTTTTTCTTTTTTTTTTCTTCCCCTCCTCCAGATGGAGAGGTAAGGGGGAGCATATCAGAATAACAAGCCTGTGGAAAGAATTAGTATACTAGAGAAAAACACCAGCAGAAGGCAAAGGCAGCCTTCCAGTACAGCTCATGTCACACCATATATGGACTATCTTGTTTACAGCAAATGGAGCTTTGAAGACAGCAGCAGCTGAAAATGTGATTGAAAGCATCAAGCCAGCAGTACCAAATCAAATATTACTATGCAAAGACAGCCAGATTCCTGGGACTTCCTATATTTTTGCTAACCAAGAATGCAACTATCATCTAAAACCAGACACAAGACATACATGCAAGACTAGTTTATAGCAACAAAGAACAAGCGACAGATTCAAATGTACAGGTGACTAGTTCAGCAGCTACCTAGCAATATGGGCTGAGACAAGGTGAACAAGATAAGGAAATAAAATCATTCCAGACAACTTACCAAGAGAGAGGCAGCTTGGAAGCTATTTTTAAAAGTAATAAAATCCTATAGAGAGCTAAATAAAGCAAATTGCATGGTTTTTATTTATAACTGAAAAAATGTTATTGTATTCCAGTCAAATCAATGTGAGAAATAATAAATATGTCCTTTATGAAATCAATTAATGTAAAGGACAGAAGCCTACTAGCTAAGTAATGCTTTGCTGTTCATTAGTCTGAAAGTTTTCTGCAACTGCTACTTGTAAAATTTTGTTATATCTAACTATGACTAAAAAGGGAGTTAATAGAGAGATTAGGAATAGAAGGGGCAAAGATAACACAACATCATGTAGATTTATAAGCTTCAAATAGCTACTTGAAACAAAAAGAATTCCTCTAAATATTTTACTTTCAGCATGTTACCAAAAGTAAGACTGGTTTTACTACTGTAATTCCTTATTTCATGTGGCCAGAGGCACTGGGCAGCACTTAGTGACAGAGACAAGAGATTTATAGCTGGGACATAAATACAGTGAGTAGCAGCAAGGTTATATATAATGAAAGTACATGTCATGTACCTCTACAACCATAATTCTCAAAGAATAAACGTTAAACTGTTGTCCTTAGGGAACAATTTGAATTATTCCTATGGCCTGGTTATGAGGACAGTTTACTTACTAAAAGACTTTAGCCTTAGGAAAAATGATGCAAGAAAACAAAATCAAAGCAGAGAAGTATCTTGAGAGAAATCATGAAATGAACATCACCTGGAATAAAATCACAGGTGAATTGTAAAGTGGTCTAAAAACCTCCACAGGCTTTACATTCAACTAATATAGTTGGATTTTGTGTTTGGTTTTTTTTTTTTCTCTCTAGAGATCCCTTCCAAGCCCTAACATTCTATGATGATTATTCTCCTGATAGAGAGAGCAGCTAACTGGGAAAGACTAACTTATCACTGCTGTGTCTTGAATGGGAGCTTTTGTTGCTCTTGAATTCTTGAATCTCATAACTTTCAGGTGGTGCATGTGCAATTTTTGTGTTGAAGCAAAGCCACGCACCTGCAACTTGGCACAGATCCTGCCAGGTAGAGTGGATTCTAGATGCTGCAGACAAGCGGCTAACAGGGCTATCCAAGCTCCTGATCTATGGCTTACCCCAGTTCAGACCACTGCTACTTTGCTGTGAAATGGGATGTTGTTCCCAGGCAGAAAACATCAATTCCTCCCAAGAGCTTAAATTAACTCTTTGGAACTTGCTTCCTTATTGAAAAGAAGGGCAGAAAGCAGGTTCCTCACAGGAGTCAGCTGAAGTCTGTGCAATGCTGATGCCTGTGCAGCAGCAGGGCTGGTTGCTTCAGGCACTTCTCCACCCTGCAGCCAGGGCTGCTTCAGAGGGAAGACATATGTAGAGCTTTCCCACTTGTCATGCTCTATATTCTCTGAATTCAACCTGAGTTTGTAAATAGTTTACTCTTTTCTTTAAAAATAAAATAAAAAAAACCCTCCACAAAACAAACAGCTATCTTGCCTTAGTCACAGCTGAACAGCTGGGAAGAAGCATTTCTGCTAATGCAGAGCCAGGCAGTGGAGAAAGGCAGCTTTTCACAGGTGGCTCATTTTCTGGGCTGCTGACTTGAGACCTCGGTGTTTGATTTGCAGAAGCACTGAGTACTTGCAGCTGCAGTCGAAGTTAATAGTAGCTGGGCTTTGAACATGGATGAGCACCATCGAACAAGTCTTCTGAAAAAGCAGTTTTTCAGCACTTTCAGACTGAGCAACCAAAATCAGTAGTAAGTCTGTGGTGGTTTACAGGGTTTTTAAAAAACCTTTTTCTTTGGGCCTTTTTTTAATGTTAAAAATGATGTAATTTGTTCTTGTTGTAGGTATGTTGTGAGAACAAATTTATGAAAGTATATAAAGCATGTAGATATTATAGTAAGAAATTTATGGAGCAATTGCAGGAGAAATTAGTTGTTTTCAGTATGAACTCATGTTGAGTTCACAGAAAGAGAATTCAGGGAAGTAGAATACAGTAGGGCATTGTGCTGAATCAAGTAGGACAGGACAAAAACTAGCTATCATCTTCTCTTCCCTTTGCTTTGTTCTCAGAATCACATGAAATGGCTTGAATGTATACTGGAAACTGGAAGGTCAGATACAATCTCTCTGTGTTGTATAACTTACTTCACTTGACTTCCTGCAGCCTTATTGTGGTGTAAATGAGAAAAGAAAAAAGCTTGAAAGAATGAAGACTTTCACCCCAGGGCAAAGAGAGGCCCTATGGGTCATAACATGGTCTGTAAGCACACACAAAATATTATGAGCAATTACTTCTTATGTAATTACTACCTGCAGTAGTACCAGGTGAGCATCGCAGTCAAAGCCTTAGCTTCAGAAATTGGTGGTAGCTTATAAATAGCAGTAGTGTATGTAAACCATGGCACAGTGGTTATCCCTAGCTTCTGCCGTTACTGATGTTTTTGCTTTGTTATCAGGACAGAGGTGCATCAAAGAGTCATTGATGTGGCAGTCTAACAAGGTCATCTCCTGTGATAGGAGGAGAGACCAACTCTGTGCCTGAACTGCTGGATTTCTTTATTAAAATGCAACAGGGGAAACAGTGACCTCGCAAAGGATAAGGAGTCCTTAAAGTTTTTCACTTTCTTTATTCTGCGTAGCTGTGGTTGATGTAAGAAATGCTGTAGCTGAATCTGATTAGTATCCATGTATCTGATTGCAGTCAGCCTGTTTATGATTGATTGTGCTTAGGATTTTATGGCAGTTTTGCATGCAGTTAGTTTAGAAGTTGGAAGGTGAGTTTTGATGTATCTGCTTGTACTGATTTAATGTTTCCTTTGGCTGTTGGAAATCACTGTCTTCATTTATAGTCTGAAGAATGAGGCAAGTATCTGCAGTTCAGCCTCTCCATTTCTTAACCCATATTAGACTGAAGTGCTGATGAGAGTGGTTTTCTGGTAAGAAGCCAGACTGTCAAAAGGAAGAGCTGAAGTGCAAGCTCTCAGCTCTTTGCTAAGGGTCACGTAGGTGTAGAGAAACCATGTTTGGTGCTCTTATTAGTACCCAAGTGTCAAGACTTCAATGCTAACTCTTAAAGCTCTTGCCCACTCTACCTTCACTGCTTTTAAAGTTTTATTACTGCTGCGGTATCGGCCCACAGATTGATGCACTGACCTTTTTTTTTACTTCCCTCTATTATCAATATAAAAGCCATTGTGTGTTTAGTGCTTCATACTGAACCTGATGCCTGATAAAATATGTCTAGAGAATGCTTCTGAAGTTGAACAATTTTTCATGCTACTGACTAAACAAGTCAAATATTGACCATCAGCAGAATTTTGCAATGTATGAAGTCAATCTTAGTGTTATCTAGTACCTAACAGATAAAAAACGTGTAAGCATGCATAGACACCTTTAAACCGGTGAAGAAAACTATTTCTGACATTAGCAGTATAGCCCTTGAAAGATAATAAACTTTTTTAATTAGAAGCAAACTGAGTATACCTCAGCAGTTTTCTGCAGAGGCTACCATAAGCCCTGAATAACTGTTCTGAGTCCTCCTACCACTTATGTGTTTCAAAGACAGGATTTTGTTTCCCTGGATTTCAGCTTTGAAATGATTCCAAGCATCGCCCCATGCAGCAGGATGACAATACCTGAAAACTGGGACAGCACAGTCACAAGAAAAGTGTGTTTGCTTTTGGTAAAGTGCAAGTGAAGGAGACACTCTAGCTCTAGTAATAATGCTACTTCAGATGGGAGAATAAATTCTGCCAGCTTTTTTTATTACTTTGCTAAGCTGTACTCTCTGAAATGAGTCACCATCAATTCATCTGGTTTGACCCAATTCAAATTAGAGGTTCGTCTGCTCTGATGTGATCAGAAGCTACACAGCTCTTTGGTAGCTATAGCAGTTGTGGAAAGGAAACTATGTACAATGATTAACAAAAATATTGTATTACAAATACTGCCTTGCTCAGAAGTGGGTATAACGTTATGTCAGCATATGGCTTCTTTTTACATGCTGGCTTCTTTAAAATAGAGAATCTTGTTGAACCTCTTCCTGTAGAATTTCTTCAAAACCTGGCTGCTCCCATTTCTGTTTTTTCTGCTTTTTGTTGATGTGTGTCCCTGTGAGACTTTCATGCTGGCCAAATCTGTCAGGGTTTGAAGGTCAGTCACTGGTAAACTAAGCCTCACAGTTCTCGCTGGTTTCAGTCCTGGCCTGTGCTTAGAACAATTACTGGGTCCTGTAGTGTTGCATCAGTGTTACTCTACATCTGCCTGTAGGGATGTTGGCAGACAGCTGGGACTCGGTGAAGAAGGGAGCTATTTAATACTCTGTCACATCTCTGCAGATCTTAAAAATTTTCCTTCACCTTTTTGTTACTGTTGGGTTCATAAGATAATTTGCTGCAGGCTATACACTGTGGAAGGTGAAACAAGGTGCGGTACAAAACTGCTGCCTGCTCCTTTGGTTGGTGAATCTTAGTTCTGCTATTTGTTGTCTCTTATCCCAATTCCCCTGGGTAATAATTTCTTGAAAGCTGCATATGACTTGCCATTAAACTGGCTGTGGGGGGGGGGAAACTGTGAGACGTTCAAGTTGTACTGGTGATGTAAACTCTGCGAGTCCTTGACAGGCAAACTGGGGAGGAGAGAGCTGGAAGGGTCTTTGAGAGGCTGGGTTTTCCATGTATCTGCCCAAATATAACTATTGATTGTAACTGTTACTTCTCCTAAGTGTTTGTCTAACTTATTCTTGAACTCCTATGATGGAGATTCAAATCCTCTTCTAGTCATATATTCTAGCTTTCAGTGTTGGGCACAGGAAACTTTTTTTTTTTTACCTTAAATCTGTGATGCCAGTCCATGCTTTACTGCCAGCTCCCACAGAGGAGAAAATGATAGCCAAGCTCCTTTTAATTTGGCACTTACATACCTGAAGACTCTGATGAATGATTTGCCTGTCTTCCCTTTCCAGGGCAGTCACAACTCCTTTAACCTTTCCTTACAGGCTACCCTTTTTAGTCTTTTGCTTAGTCCCATTTACTCACCCATTAGCCAACTGTGGAGAGTCCAGGTATTTCTTTAGATTTGGCAGCCACGAGCTTGTACCACACAGAGCAAAAGAACTACTCAGGTTGTCTTATGGACAATACTCTTCCTCGTATGGTATGGAGATGCTTTTGTTTATTAAGTATGCAATACATCATCAGCTGGAATGAGATCAGTATATGCCCTTCCCTCCCCATCTTCTCATTTTTTTTGGTGTTTTTTTTTTTTTGGTTTTTTTTTTGTTTTGTTTTGTTTTTGGTGGTTTTT